>SKCR01024481.1:0-36439 GCA_019454045.1 Zanthoxylum bungeanum | reverse complement strand
CGGCAAAGCATCGTGGTAAAGGGCTTTAACCCCTCCCCATAGGGGATCTTTCATTCCACTTACTAAGCCCATGCGCTCGATTGAACCATGCATAAAAACATAAAGACAATCATATCAAACTGAGTATGCCCGATTGAACGTATCTTGCATCCAACGGAACACACATCAACCGGCGCGACAAAGCATCGTGGTAAAGGGCTTTAACCCCTCCCCATAGGGGATCTTTCTTTCCACTTACTAAGCCCATGCGCTCGATTGAATCATGCATAAATAAGCAACATACAGAATTCAAGTGACGAAAATAAATAAACCAAAGCAACACAAAACAAAAGAGGGTGCCGTTTACTCAAGCGGTACGTGGAGTTGTGTCCCGAGTACAGATCATATTACCGTCCATTCAGAATCGGCTATAAATTTATGTTCGGGTTTCCATCCGATATACCGCGAGAGTTGACACATCTCTCATTTTATTCCACAGCCACAACATACAACATCTCATAATTCATGCATATTTATCTACTCAAGGGCCACAACATGCATTTCAACATGACAATCACGCAAGCAATATTTAATAAATAGTAAAAAAACGAGTGTGAAAGATACCCTCAGGTCTAACCTTTTTGCCAACTTTCAGGCTTGTGTTTCACGGACGTCGGAAGGGTACCGCTCCTCAACTTCTCTGGTTCACTGGTTTAGCGTCCTAGCTCACTGCTTTGCTGTTTTGCTCACGGTTTGAACTCCGTTCTGCTCTTGTTCGGCCTCTGTTTTGCTGCTCACTGCTCAGGCCACCTGTTTTGACGTTTCAATGAACTGTTCCAAGTTTTTGTGTGGGTTTTTAGTGTAGTCTTGTGAGTATTTTAAGGATTATGAATGCAGTTTTTTTATGTTATTACTTTAAAGTTTTTAGGGAATGTTTTAAGTGTATTTTGCTGCTGTTTTAGAGGTTAAATTACTGTTGTTTGGGCGTGATTTAGGGACTGGTTTGGGTCAGTTTCGGTTTGTGTAAGTGGGCTACAGATTGAACTGTTTGGAGAGGGTATTGTGCGACAATTCTGAGAAGTAAAGGGGCTGCTGTTTGGAGGTCTCTTGGGCGTGCAAGAGAAGGCTTGGAGGAGTGTCTTAGGCGTGATTTGAGAGATATGTGTGCTTCGGTTATTGAAGGAGGTGTAGGAGAGAAATTGTTTTTACTTCTTTATGCTATTACCGTGAATGATGTTGTGTGAATGAGAGGATGGCTTTGGTGGGGGTTGTTTATATAGAGAAGGGTTAGGGCTTCACCTTGTCTCACAATGAAGGGATTTGGTGCATTAAAAGAGGATTTGATTTGGTGTTGAGCAAGGAAAGTCAAAGATTGAGGGGGGACAAATCTTGGCTAGAATAGGAAGTCAATATCTTTAATTTTTTATGATTGTTTTTATTAGGCATGACATCTTTTTAATTTAGTATGTGATTTTTTTAGTTAGGAAGTTAATATATTTGATTTATCTTCATTAGGAATGATTATATTTTGTGTTTTATTTAATTGGTAAATGGTTTAAATATTTTATTTAATATTTAACGTTTAATTTAATTAAATTGTGATGTGTTTTATGGGCTTTGGGGAGCTAATTGGGCTGGGGTGCGAGGTAGCAGCAAAACCATAAACACCGAAGCCGTTCGAACGCCAATTCGAACGCCACACGAACGTCCGCAATCTGCCTGACGTTCGAACGAAGTAACGAACGCAGCACTAACGAAGACAGTGAACTTGTGAAATAAACTTGATGACGTACTTATTCTGAATTTCCCCCCTTCCGACCTCCGTTTCCCGCAATATCCTTAGCTAAAAAGGTAGTGCCTCCAACTGAGACTCATCATCGGGTTTCACATGCAAAAATGCAATGCCTACACCTGTTAAAGCTCTGGACGACCAAAACCAAAGTATATTGATTGTCGCAAGTATTAGCGGTGCAAGTCTCAGGTTAAGACCAAATACACCACCCTGATTCAGACTTCCATAGACACATAGTCATACTACCAATGGAATTCTGAGGGGTCTATCCAGAGCGAAGCTGTTTCCCGTACCATCGGTAAACACAACCTCCTATTACACTTGCATGAGTATCCTATACCCAAATATATGAGAACTATGCCATTATGCCCTCACAACGCGCACAAGTGTAATACTAGTCTTTTACGCATTATCAATGTCCAATCTCGATAATACTCTGACCATGGATATTTAATGATTAAACCTTCGCGGATTGATATTGTCTCATATCATCTCAATCTGGAACTAATCATATGGACCTTTCATCATTTATACATCTTAGTGATCTAATCACAAATGATAAAAGAGCAATTTTCTTTGTCACATAGTTAATTTGTACAACAACACCATGATCTGTACAAATAGTGATGTTATGGGTCATAATTGTCCAACAATCTCCCACTTGGCCTATAGTCAGTCACTCAAGTGTCTTACACCCGAACTATGTACGGTTCTCTCAAACTTCTGCTGAGAAATGCTTTCGTCAGCGGATTTGCATGATTATCATCTGATGCGATTTATTCGATCATCATATCGCCACGATGTATGATCCGAACGAATCAGTTGAATATCGAAGTATATATCTGGATCTTTGATGAGACCATTAATTCTTTAGCCTGCGTTGTAGCCTAGCTCAGCTGCTAACAGAACTATATCTAATCTAATCAGATTATTATCAATCCAGAAGGCTTCTATTGCTACCTCAGCTATAGCAATAATCCACTTGTGTTGTTTATTCGGTAACAGTATCTTGCATGGAAGATTTCCAGCTCACTGTTCCGTTATTCAAACTTTATAATACCGTTGTTACGACTTATAGTCGTTATTATCAGTTTGGAAACTTACAGTAGTGAACCCAGTCACTTCAAGTTCTCCTTCTCTATAGTATAAGACATCATCCTTAGTTCCTCTAAGATACTTAAGGATGTTCTTAACATCATTCCAGTGACTATCACTTGGATTGGCCTGATTGTGACTCCATATGCTCAAAGCGTATGAGACACCAGGTTGCGTACATTTTTCAATGTACGATTTCTCGAAGAGTATTAACAACTTTAAATCTATCCCAGTAGATCTTTATTCCTAGAATAAAGGTTGTTTCTCCCAAGAATTCTACGGAGAATTTTTCATGAAAGCCAAGCTTTCACCGATTGTATTATATAGGAATATCATTTCCAAGAAATGACATATTATCATTATTTAGGACTTTCACTGTCAGCGCGCTCCCACTAACCTCCTTATATACACAAGAATCATTTTCGTTTTGAATTAAATCATACACCATTATGATTACATCAAAACGATAATTCCAAGAACGCAATGCTTGCTTCAATCCATCCATGGATCGAATAACCTGCAAACCTTGTTTGCTAGTTTTGGTATGACAAAACCATCAGGATGTTGTAAACATCCTCCAAAAGGTTTCCTTTTAAGGAAAGCCATTTTTCCGTTCAGCTTCCATATTTCATAAATGAAACATGCAGCATCAGCAAGCATTATCCAAATGGATTTAACCATGGTAATGAGTAAAAGGTTTCATCTTAATCGACACAATGTTGAAAACGATACCTTTTCGCTACAAGCCCAGCTTAGTACGTTGGTATGTTTCCTTCCATGTATGTCTTCCTTGAAGACTTATATAGTACCAATAGGCACAATGCCTTGTGGTATATCAACTAGTATCTAAACATAGTTGGTTTACATGGAATCCTTTTTGGATATCATGGCACTTTTCCATAATAGGGAGTCGATATCTTGTATCACTTCCTCATACGTAGTCAGTTGGTATTCCTCAATGAGATTCACATCTCTATGAGGTGAGATCAGAAACCCATACCCCAGGTTGTTTTCTGACTCTCCCCGACATACGCGCTTCTTGTGTATTCGAAGGTTATTGGTATAGTTTCATCCTTGATGAACTATTTTTGTTCCATTAAGGAATCGATGCCTGGAATAGTATTACTCCAATTTTCATCGAGTTTTACTTTCCTCCCACTTACCACTGCATATAGGTATTCCTCTTAGGAAAACCGCATGTCGATCAATAATTAAATTGTTCTCTAGTGAGTTGTATAAGTATTATACTTTGGTTTCCCTAGGATAACCTATAATTAGGCACTTATCCGATTTGGGTTCTAATTTGGTATCATCCAAACATATGCCTAGCATACCCAAATCATCAGGAATTAGAAAACCCAGTTTCTTTCCTGTTCATATATAATATGAAATCTGTCTAACAGATTTTTATGGAACCTTATTCAAAATAAGTTTTGCACTGTTAAATGCGTATCCGTTGAAGGAAATGGTAGCTCAGAGCGACTCATGATTAACCTTATCATGTCCAACAAAATTCAGTTTCTCCGTTCAGACACACTGTCAAACTGACGTGTTCAGGGAGGAGTCCTCATTGAAAGAATGTTATACTCTTTCAAGTATATGAGAAACTTATTGCTTAAGTATTTTCATCATGGTCTAACCGTGACGGTTTAATACTTTAGCCGATCTGTTTGTCTATTTCGTGTCGAAACTCTTTGAGTTTCCGATTTGTGTTTCAATAGAAACACATAACCATAACATGATGCCATATCCGTAAAGGTCACGAAATATTCATATCCACCTCTAGCCTAGCTAGACATGGGCCCACTTACGTCACTATGACTGAGGGCTAACAGATCGGTGGCACTTTCACTTTTACCAAGTAAAGGTGTTTTAGGCACTTTGCCTAATAAACTAGATTCGTAGACATCATTTGAATGAAATCAAATTTGTCCTAGTACCCACTCTTCGAAAGTGTGGATATACGAGTCTTGTTAATTGTGTCCCAGACAACAATGCCACATATAAGTCTCAACTGATTAATCAGTTTGAGCTATTTGTTTGTCATGTTATATGTTTGAGATTCATTTATATTCAAAATATAAATATTGTTATTCACATCTAATGTGTTTATCTCAATATCATCTTTATAAAATAAAACACTTTAGTGTTCTAGAATATAAAGGTATACCCGCAACGGGTTAAACCCTGATATAGAGATAATGTATCTAGTCAAACTAGTTATATTTTAACAGTTTCCTAATTTAAGTACACACCCGAAGGGTAGTTCCTAAACTTAGGTATCTACGGTCAAAATAGCGACTCTCGTCCCGTTTCAGATTCGCAGATCAATCTCAACTGAAGTCAGTATTCTGCTTGTCAGCAGATTCTGCACATCAGTACATATTTATGTACCACACTCAATATCTAAAATCCAATTTTAATACTAGTAGCGCACATGTTTATGACAAACATATTTAAAGTCGGAGCCTTGCCCGTCTTCAATTCCTTCATGCCTGCCTTTTCCATACGGCAGTAACGCTTCCGTGTCCCTGTTTGCCACAATTTAGGCAGACATCTAGGGATATGTCCTATGTCTTCCCAGAAGATTATAAAGATTTTACCTTTGCCCATTTTCGACACTCCAGAAGCCTTTGGCCAAGCCTTGGCCTTCTAGAATATCGAAGTAAGGTGCGCCTTGCGCTTCTCGCCTTATTGCAAACTTTGGCTTTGTCTCCTTGAGTATAGCCATTAACTCTCCAAGAGTTTACTATTGCAATTTGTTCTTCTAAGATCTAAGGATAAATCTATGAAGATCCTTCAATTTCATTATCATACTATAAGGATCTAATCCTTAGTTCTGACTAAGAAATTAAGGAGTCTATTTGGCAAGCTTATTGGATTAAGCACTAAAGTTATCATCACATGAATCTTCCAAAGATCATGCTCTACTATTTACTTAACTCCGAGCTTAGGCCTAAGATGTTATTTTATCAAATAAAGTAACTTCTTAATTTTCAGGACTATCCTGATTCATTATTCCCAATTTGAAAATTAAAGCCGTTTAAAACATTTTTCACCCAGGATTATGTTTTAAACACTAATATTTCAATTATCTTGATTCTAATAGTCCAACTATTTAATCAACGATTTTAGGTACAATTTATTATAATGATTACTATAGTCCAACTATATAATCAACTATAATTTAATTGATTAAATTCAATTATATTGATTACTATAATCCAATTATAAATTCAACTATTAATTGAATAGTTTGAATACAGTCCAACTGTTTAATTAAAACAACATTAAATATTAGTCCAACTAATAAATAATTTATTTGACTAAAGTGTATGCCAAATTTCATAACTTTTCAAGCCCATTTAAGCCCAATTACAACTTTTCAAGCCCAATTTCCAAAATAGGCCCAATTAATTAAATTACCAAATTCCAAATTTCATAACTTAATTAACTAAAGTGTATGCCATAATTAATTACCCAAATTAACATTTCCAAAACATAAATTTGTACAATTAATTATGCTCATTATTATCAAAACATATCCAACACATTTTAATCAAAAAATCAATCATTTTCCATGGTTCAATACTCACGGCATTTTGGGGTTTTATAATCCGATTTCGTTTTCAATCCAATTGAATTACAAATCAACATTTCCCAAGTGTTTCAAGTCATCCAATGATCAAAGAAACAAAAAATACCATGACATTTAGGGCATCATCCAATTCGGCCAAGCCTAGAATTTGGGCAAAAATTGATCCAATCAAATTTTCATGAAAATGATCATATCCAACTTCAATTAAACATCATTCAAGCATACTCAATCAAAGAATTTTATCAAATCATGCTCAAATTCAATTTACCCAATTTTAACCCTAAGTTCAAGTTTCATGCTCAAATGGCTCAAGATACCATTATTAGGTTTCTCTAAGGTCCCAATGATCAATTTCAAGCATAGAAACATATGTGAATACATCAAAGAAGTTGCGGAATACTTACAATGATCGGTTGAGCGATGCGACGAACACAAAACTTCAAGCTTTGGCTCCTTGGTGCTCTCGGCATTGTCCAAAAATTGAGCTCCTCCATTCGGCCATGGATGATCCACCTGTTGGGTTTCTATTAAGTCACAAGGATCATTTTATAGCAAGAAACATACATGTGAATACTCGAAAAATTATGGCGGAAACATACTTACAACTATCGGCTTTTGCAACGCGAGGAACAACGAAAATCATCAAGCTTTTCCCTCCTAGAGCTCACGACTTTGACTGGTTTTTGCTCCTCCAAATTCATTCCAAGCTCCAAGCTTTTGGGTGGTTATTCCAAGCTCACAAGTGCGGTTCCCTATCACCTTCGCAAGACTCCTAAAGCGTGCTAGCACTCCGGAAATTTTGCCGCAAAATTTCCTTTAGCTTCTCATTGGCTCATGGCAATGACAGTGAAGGAAGAAGCAAAACAGCCCCTTGGGCGTGAGAGAGGAGAGAATAGTGGAGAGAGTGTGTTTATGTGTTGGTTGTTTTGATTTGTGTATCTAATACACATAAATTGAATTTCAAAAATCCATTTACCAAAAGTCAAAGCATTAAAGCTTTGCCAACTACCACCATCAATCACAATGACAAGTTGTCATATCACTCAAAGTGACTAGACATCACATCAATTGATTGACTAGTGATTTGATGCTTGACGTGACTTGTGGGCCACACTTGAATTCGTAATGCGAGTGCGCCTGCAAACACTGTCGGGCTCAGGTTCGCTAATTCCAAATTAATGAATTTTCCGTTGCGACGTAATTAAATAATTATGCCTAGCAAAATTACTATTCATATCGCTAACGAATTAATTCTAAATTAACTCATTTGCCAGAATTAAATTCTAAATTTAATTCTGCGTCGAAATCCAATTTTGTATAATATATCGAATATATTATTTAATCGATTAATTCCAAATTAATCGTTATCTCTCTTTAATAATATTTTATCCCAGATAAAATATCTCTGTAATTAATCCCAGATTAATTTTCTCTATCTACTAATGAATCCCAGATTAATAAAGTGTGAGTCATACGTCATCGGTGAATCTTCGGGAAGCGACCCATGAGATCCCCGGATATGTTGGCAGTAAATCGGGTCATCGGACTATCCGAACACGTAAGTACCTAGTACTACGTTTATACCGATTTACAAGACATGGTTGGCTTCTAGCAAAGCGCCATGCCTACCCAATTCTCCAGAAATATCCTTACAGGAATATGTGATCTATATCAGGCGTAGTATACGTAGTATTACGTATTTCGATCCAGTATCGGAAGTCACGTGCAAGGCCTGAGGCTGTAAATGTGTCTGCCTCGTACGAAGCACATATCAGATCTCTGGTAACTAGTCTCTATAATCGTATAAACATGACCTAGTCATAATATCCCGATAGCTGCAGCATATAAGAGAACCAGTTCCGTATCCTACGTGATCATCATCTCTACTATGACTGGAGCGATACTTCCATCTCGACATCACACCCAATACACTACGATTCTCAATATACCCAGAAGAGGCATACACAGAACCTGTTAAAGCCCTGGACGACCAAAACCAAAGTATATTGATTGTCGAAAGTATTAGCGGTGCAAGTCTCAGGTTAAGACCAAATACACCTACCCTGATTCGGACTTCCATAGACACATAGTCATACTACCAATGTAATTCTGATGGGTCTATCCAGAGCGAAGCTGTTTTCCGTACCATCGGTAAAACACAACCTCCTATTACACTTGTATGAGTATCCTATACCCAAATATATGAGAACTATGTCGTTATGCTCCCACAACGCGCACAAGTGTAATACTAGTCTTTTACGCATTATCGATGTCCAATCTCGATAATACTCTGACTAGGGATATTTAATGATTAAACCTTCGTGGATTGATACTGTCTCATATCATCTCAATCCGGAACTAATCATAAGGACCTTTCATCATTTATATATCTTGGTAATCTAATTACAAATGATGAAAGAGCAATTTCCTTTGTCACATAGTTAATTTGTACAACAACACCATGATATGTACAAATAGTGACGCTATGGGTCATAATTAAAGCTTTGCCAACTACCACCATCAATCACAATGACAAGTTGTCATAACTAGACATCACATCAATTGATTGACTAGTGATTTGACGCTTGACATGACTTGTGGGCCGCACTTGAATTCGCAATGCGAGTGCGCCCTCAAACACTCCCGGGATCGGGTTCGCTAATTCCAAATTAACGAATTTTCTGTTGCGACGTAATTAAATAATTATGCCTAGCGAAATTACTATTCATGTCGCTAACAAATTAATTCTAAATTAACTCGTTTGCCCGAATTAAATTCTAAATTTAATTCCGCGTCGAAATCCAATTTTGTATAATATATCGAATATATTATTTAATTGATTAATTCCAAATTAATCATTCTCTCTCTTTAATTAATATTTTATCCCAGATAAAATATCTCTGTAATTAATCCCAGATTAATTTTCTCTCATTAATTAATCCCAGATTAATAAAGTACGAGTCATACGTCATCGGTGAATCTTCGGGAAGAGACCCATGAGATCCCCGGATATGTTGGCAGTAAATCCGGTCGTCGGACTATCCGAACACGTAAGTACCTAGTACTACGTTTATACCGATTAACAAGACATGGTTGGCTTCTAGCAAATCACCGTGCCTACCCAATTCTCCAGAAATATTCTTACTGGAATATGTTATCTATATCAGGCGTAGTATACGTAGTATTGCGTATTTCGATCCAGCATCGGATGTCACGTGCAAGGCCTAGGGCTGGAATTGTCTCTGCCCCGTACGAAGCACATATCGGATCTCTGGTAACTAGTCTCTATATTGGATAATCATGACCTAGTCATATTATCTCGATGACTGCAGTACATAAGAGAACCAGTTCCGTATCCTACGTGATCATCATCTCCACTATGACTGGAGTGATACTTCCATCTCGACATCACACCCAATACACTACGATTCTCAATATACCCAGAAGAGGCGTACACTGAACCTGTTAAAGCCCCGGACGACCAAAACCAAAGTATATTGATTGTCGCAAGTTTTAGTGGTGCAAGTCTCAGGTTAAGACCAAATACACCTACTCTGATTCGGACTTCCATAGACACAGAGTCATACTACCATGGAATTTCGAGGGGTCTATCCAAAGCGAAGCCGTTTCCCGTACCATCGGTAAAGACAACCTCTTATTACACTTGCATGAGTATCCTATACCCAAATATATTAAAACTATGTCGTTATGCCCTCACAACGCGCACAAGTACAATACTAGTCTTTTACGCATTATCGATGTCCAATCTCTATAATACTCTGACTATGGATGTTTTAATGATTAAACCTTCATGGATTGATATTGTCTCATATCTTATCAATCCGGAACTAATCATATGGACTTTTATCATTTATATATCCCGATAATCTAATTACAAATGATAAAAGAGCAATTTCCTTTGTCACATAGTTAATTTGTACAACAACACCATGATCTGTACAAATAGTGACGCTATGGGTCATAATTGTCCAACAGTTGTCTCATTCAAGAACAAAATTTTCAATGCAAAATTTATCGGGATAATTAATGGTCAAGAGAGATAATCGTTAGTTGTTAGATTATCAAGAACATAATTTTCAATCCACATCGAAGTTTGCCCATTTCTATGATTACATTCGCGAGAATGAAATTTTCTTGGATCTCACTTGCCTCCCTTATATCCGGCCAAGGTTCCGGTTTCGAATCAAAACTGAATCGGTTGGAACCGGACGGTTCTGGTTCTAACTGGTTTCAGAACCGGAATCGTATTTGACCAGTTCTGTTAGGGTTTTAACCCTAATCGAACCGGTTGGAACAGCTGGAATCGTTCGGTTCCAACCGGTTGTGACATCGGATACTGGATCGCAATAAGCAATACTTGGTAACTACACTTGATATAGATTATATATTCCTTACAGAATATTTCTGGAGAATTGGGTAGGCACGGTGCTTTGCTAGAAGCCAACCATGTCTTGTAAATCGGTAAGAATGTGGTACAGGGTACGCACGTGTTCGGATAGTCCGACGACCGGATTTACTACCAACATATCCAGGGATCTCATGGGTCGCTTCCAAAAGATTCACTGATGACGTTTGACTCGAACAAAATTAATTTGGGATTAATTATGAGAGAGAAAAAATTAATCTAGGATTAATTGCGGAAAGATTTTATCTGGGATAAAATTCAAAGAGTAGGGAGAGAACGATTAATTTGGAATTAATCGATTAATTAATATATTCGATATATTAATTGAGATTAGATTTCAACCCGGAATTAAAATTGGATTTTAATTCGGGCGAACGAATTAATTTAGAATTAATTCGCAAGCGACTTTTGTAATAATTTTGTGAGGCACTATTATTTAATTAAATTTGATTTAATTACGTCGCAACGAAAAATTCATTAATTCAGAATTAACGAACCCGAGCCCGGAATGAGTTTTACGGGCCCACTCAGATTTTGAATTAAAGTGGGGCCCACATCAAGTCACATCACTAGTCAATCTCATCACTTTTTGGTGATGGAAGTTGTTAGTAGATTTTGACTTGTAAAACACATATCCTTATTTTATTTGATGTGTGATTGACTTATACTAACTCTTTGAGATTTGGTATTACTTTACTTTGATTTTGAAAATCAAACATTATCACTCATTCTCTCTTCTTGCTTTTGGCATGAAAACCTTCCCTCTTGTCTCATCTTTAATTGTCGAGAGTTGCTTCTTGACTCAGGGAAGATTTTGTTGCAATTTCTTCCATTGCTAGCACATAAAAGAGTCTACAAAGGTGATAGGGAAACTATCCCCTTGAGTTTGGAATTCTAAGATCAAGCTTTGGAGCTAAAACATACAATCAAATGAGGGCTTGGAGCACTACACAAAGGTTGTTAATTTTTGTTATCTCCACATCCGCCATAACCGATCGTTGTAAGTATTTTTCCGCAATCTTACTTCGATTATTCACACTTGTTTATGCTTAATAGATCCTTGACATGTTCTAGGAGAACCCAACAATGGTATCATACCCAAATTAAGCATGAAATGGATTAGGGTTCATAAACTTGAATTTGGGTATTTTTGCTTGGAGCATGATTTCGTCAAATTGAGTGTTTGGATATGTTTAGATTATGATAACTTAGAGTTATGCATGATTAATTTGGAGAAAAATTGATTAGATAATTTTTCCCTAATTACCTTATGATGGCCGAATACTTGGACCCTTATTGTCATGGTGATTTTTTGATTTTTAGACCATTGGATGTGTTTAAAATGCATGAGTATATTGATTTGTGATTTAATTGGATTGAAATCAAAATTGGATATAAAAAATACCTAATTGCCGTGAGCTATATGAGCATGTTATGAGTTGATTTTGCTTCAATTGTGTTGGACATGAATTGAAAATGATAAAGCATGATTAATTAATTAAATTGGTGTTTTGGAAATGTTAATTTGACTAATTAATTATGGCTATACACTTTAATTAAAAATTATGATATTTGGAATATTATAATTTAATAAATTAGTCTTTAATTTGGAATTGGGCTAATGTTGTTATATTTGGGCCTAATGGGCTTGGTTGGGCCAAGTTGGTTTAGGACAATTGGATTGGATCCAAATTGGGCCTAAAACCATTCCGCTAAGTCCAAATATAATAAATGGGCCTTTAAATAATTAATTGGGCCTAATGGGCCAAAATTAATTTTATGGCAAAGAGTGATTCCTTATTGGGCTTTGGTTGCCAAAGTCCATGCCTTAAGAAATTAATTAAAATCCCATTGGACTTTAATTAAGTTGACATTGGATGTTAATTGGGCCTTTGAGACCCATTAAGATTAGATTTAGAATCTAAGTCGAAAAGGCACATTAATAAGTATAATTATTTAATTTGGAATTAAATGAGAATTAGTATTGAATACAAATTAAATTATATTTAAAATTGTAGTTTGATATAATTCAAGAATACGCATTTTGAGTACTTATTCTTAAACGAGTTGGACTCGCGCAAATCAAATCGTTGTTTGAACATTGGATGATCACTTAATTCAAAGATTAATTAATTGGATTAGATTGATTGAATAACATGTTTTGTGTGAATACATGGATGTATTGTATGAATAATGTATATCGGATGGATATTAGTTGGGTGAGGGCAATTTTGGAAATTGTTGTAATAAATTTAGAATTTATTAAATTGGACCTCCGTGTCCAGCCTTTATATCTCTTGACTCTTTGTAATTCTCTTCTCACCAATTCCCCTCAATGTAAATGAGGTTTATTTAATGTATTATGTAATTGGGTAGAATTTAGAATAGTGCTAGCCGGGGAGAGGAAAGTGAGAGATTTGTTCTAGGAACAATTTGTTCAATATCTATCCGCATATTGTTATTATTTATATCGTGCCTTATTATGCTTTTAGAATGCATGTTTAAGGGTGTATGATGAGACCTAATCAAAGATAATAAATTGGTTGCCAATTTACGCGAAAAACCCTTAATCAAATATTAAGCGAATTCCTTCCATTGAGTGGTTCTCTATCAAGATCCAAGATTGGCATTGGTTTGTTGGCCAAAGTCAAGATCAATGTCCATCGCGGATGTGTTTGAACCATGAAAGCTTTGTTCCATATCACATGTCTTGGGCAAGTTGTGATTTGTTGGCCAAAGTCAAGGTCACTTCTTGTTCATCGACATGGATTACGAAGCTTTCCCACTGTCAATGGATCCCGCTTAACTGGAATCATTAAGCTTATTGAGCCAGAGCCAAGGCTTAGTTGATTCAGAGGAAAAGTTTAGGAAAATATATTGGATATATTGGCATATATATTGTATATATGTTTCGGACTTGGAGGTCCACCTACCGGATCTAGGAATTGGATGAGATCCAATTGATCTTAGAGATCTACCTAGTTAAATATCATACAACTTGTTGGCCAAAGTCAAGGTTGAATGTTATTTAACGGGATCCTAGCCCACTAGGAAACTAGGTTTCCCGAGTACTCAACAGAGGGTTAGAGGCTCGCCGAAAAATAATGGGAGGTCAGTATTGAATTTGTAATTTCGTTCAAATACTTGCCAAATACGCGCTTTCAAATTATTTCGTCATTTTATATATTTATTAGTTGGACTAATATTTTATTATTTTTATTGTAACAGTTGGACTGTACCCAAAAATCGTTAATTGAATAGTTAGACTATTGCAATTAAGATGGCGGGAAAGATCAACGTTAGAGACATTATCATGGGCAAAAATGTATTTAATGGTGCGAACTTTCCTGACTGGGATATGAACCTCAAGATTGTCCTAGGGGCCGAGAAAATGCTCTATACGATAGAGAGACCTCTCGGGCCTAAGCCCGTAATTGCGCAGCCGCTTGAGCTTGAGCTTTGGAAGACTCACAGCGATGACAACTCAATTGTTCAATCTGTCATGCTCGCTGCAATGACCCCTCAATTTCGTCGCCAGAACAAGTGATTGGATCCCTATAATATGATGGTAAAATTGAAGGTCCTCCATCGATCTAACCTTAGATCGCAAAGGTATGAATTACAGAAGAAGCTCTTTCGCTCTCGAATGTCATATGGTACATCTGTCGAGCACCATGTGTCGCAGATGATTGCTGACATCGAACAGTTGGGTCAGCTAGGCATAACCTTTAAGGCTGAGTCTTCTATAGATTTGATCTTGCAGTCTCTTCCTGACAGCTGGAGCGGGTTCATCATGAACTATAATATGATGAACCAATACCATACTCTTGGAGAGTTGATGGCAATGCTGCGAGAGGCAGAAAAAGAAGAAGAGAAAGGGCAAAGCCAAATCATCAAAGTCTTCTGGGAAGGCAAAGGAAAAATCCCAAGATATCTGCCTACAGTGTGGCAAACGGGGTCACTGGAAGCGTGACTACTATGAGTACAAGACGCACATGAAGGAAATCAAAGCGGGCAAGACACCGACTTCATGTATGTTTGTTATTGAAATAAACATGTCTACTTCTAGTTTTAAAAATTAGATTTTTTATTCTGGTTGTGGTACTCATATATGTACTGATGTGCAGGATCTGCAGATTAGTAGGAGACTGACTCAAGAGAGATAGACCTCCGAGTTGGAAATGGGACTAGAGTCGCCGTTTTGGCTGTTGGGACTTATATTTTAGAACTGCCATCGGGGCATGTACTTAATTTATCAGACTGCTATTATGTACCTAGTTTGACAAAGAATATTATTTATGTATCTTGTTTAGCCCAATGTGGGCATACTTTTGTATTCAGAAACACAGGGTGTTTTGTTTATAAAAATGATATTGAGATATGTAGTGCTGATGTTAATAATGGTCTTTATATTTTGAATATAAATCAATCTCAAACATATAACGTAACAAACAAAAGGCCTAAATTAAGTAACAAAGATGAAACTTATATGTGGCATTGTCGTCTGGGACATATTAACAGACTCGCATATCCACCCTTTCGAAGAGTGGGTACTTGGACGGATTTGATCCAAATTCATATGACGTCTGCGAATCTTGTTTATTAGGTAAAATGCCTAAAACACCTTTTAGTGGTAATGGTGCATGTGCCACCGAACTGTTAGCCCTCGTTCATAGTGACGTGTGCGGGCCCATGTCTAGCCAGGGTAGAGGTGGATATGAATACTTTGTAACCTTTACGGATGATGCATCGCGTTATGGTTATGTGTATCTTATGAGACACAAGTCGGAAACTTATGAGAAATTCAAAGAGTTTCGACACAAAGTAGAAAAATAGACCGACAAAAGTATTAAAACAACCGTGGTGGAGAATACTTGAGCAATGAGTTTCTCGATTACTTGAAAGAGTATGGTATTCTTTCACAGTGGACTCCTCTCGGAACACCTCAATTAAACGGTGTGTCCGAACGGAGAAACTAAACTTTGTTGGATATGGTAAGGTCTATGATGAGTCGCACTGAGCTACTAATTTCCTTCTGGGGATATGCATTGAACAATGCAATACTTATTTTGAATAAGGTTGTGTCAAAGTCTGTTCAACAGACTCCATATGAAATATGGACAGGAAAGAAACCGGGTTTCTCATTCTTGAAGATTTGGGGATGTTGGGCATACGTTAAACGTTTGGATGGTACCAAACTAGAACCTAAATCGGATAAGTGCCTATTTGTAGGTTATCCTAGAGAAACCAAAGGATATTACTTCTACCACCCACAAGAGAACAAAGTATTTGTTGCTCTACATGTGATTTTCCTTGAAAAGAAATTCCTAAATGTAGTGGTAAGTGGGAGGAAAATAGAACTCGATGAAAGTCAGAGTGATACTATTCCTGGCACAGATTCCTTAACGGAACACGAACAGTTCATCAGGGATGAGACTGTACCACAAACTTCTAATACACAAGAACCGCCTAGGTCGGAGAGAGTTAGAAAACAACCTGAGAGGTATAGGTTTCTGATCTCACCTCATGTGGATATTAATCTTATTGAGGAAGACGAACCGGCAACGTATGAGGAAGCGATATAAGGTATCGACTCCGGTTTTTGGCAAGATGCCATGAAATCCGAAATGGATTCCATGTACACCAACCAAGTTTGGATACTGGTTGATACACCAGAAGGCGTAAAGCATATTGGTTGCAAATGGGTCTTCAAGAAGAAGACCGATATGGATGGCAACATACAAACGTAAAAAGCTAGGTTTGTAGCGAAAGGGTATCGTCAACGACATGGTGTCGATTACGACGAAAATTTTTCACCTGCCAAGATTAAATCCATTTGGATAATGCTTGCTATTGCTGCATATTTCGATTATGAAATATGGCAGATGGACGTCAAAACCGTTTTCCTTAACGGAAACCTTTTGAAGGATGTTTATATGCAACAGCCTGACGGTTTTGTCGTGCCAAAATATGCAAACAAGGTTTGCAAGTTAAATCAATCCATTTATGGATTGAAGCAAGCATCGCGTTCTTGGAACCAACGTTTTGATGAGATCATAAAAGAATATGATTTCGTTCAAAATGAGGATAATCCCTGTGTATATAAGAAGGTTAGTGGGAGCGCACTGACATTCATTGTCCTTTACGTTGATGATGTATTGCTTATTGGCAATGACATTCCATGCTACAATCGGTGAAAGCTTGGCTTTTATTAAAATTCTCCATGAAAAACTGGGAGAAACAGCCTTTATTCTGGGAATAAAAATCTACCGGGATAGATCTAGAAAGCTGTTTGGACTCTCCCAGAGCACATACATTGACAAAGTGTTGAAGAGATTCAACATGGATCAGTCTAAGAGAGGACTGTTGCCAGTGTCACATGGCGTCACTCTGTCTAATAACATGTGTCCTAAAACTCAAGATGAGAGAGACAACATGAGTCGGATCCCGTTCGCTTTTGTTGTCGGATCGATCATGTATGCCATGATATGTACGCGACCTGATGTCTTGTATGCTTTAAGCATGTGTAGTCGCTATCAGGCCGATCCAGGTGATGGTCACTGGGTTGCGGTTAAGAACATCCTTAAGTATCTTAGACGAACTGAGGATGCTTTCTTAATCTATGGAGATAGAGAACTTAAGGTAACTGGGTTTACCGATGCAAGTTTCCAAACCGATAAAGACGACTGTAAGTCGCAATTCGGGTACATATTTTGTTTGAACAACGGAGTAGTAAGCTGGAAATCTTCCAAGCAAGAGACTGTCGCCGATTCAACAACAGAAGCGGAATATATTGTTGCAGCTGAAGCAGCAAAAGAGGCAGTTTGGATCCATAAATTCCTGATTAGATTAGGAGTAGTTCTGTTAGCAGCTGAGCCCGTTCCTTTATATTGTGAGAATAACGGGGCTATAGCGCAGGCTAAGGAACCGCAGTCTCATCAACGATCCAAGCATGTTCTTCGACGTTTCCATCCGATTCGTGAGATCATACATCGTGGCGATGTGAAGATCGAGAAGGTCGCATCAGATGACAACATTACAGATCCGCTGACGAAGGCTATTCCTCAGCAAAAGTTTGAGTGACATGTACATAGTTTAGGTGTTAGATACTTAAGTGATTGGCTATAGGCCAAGTGGGAGATTGTTGGACAATTATGACCCATAGCATCACTATTTGTAAAAGACATTGTGTTTTTTGTACAAATTAACTATGTGACAAAGGAAATTGCCATTTTATCATTTTGTAATTAGATTACTTGAATATATATAATTGTTAAAAGTCCTTATGATTAGTTTCGAATTATAAGATATGAGACTATATCAATCCACTAAAGGTTTATCATTAAATATCCATAGTCCTAGTATTATCGAGACTGGACATCGATAATGTGGAATAGACTAGTATTACACTTATGCGCGTTATGGAAGCGTAACGACATAGATCTCATATATTTGGGTATTGGATACTCATGCAAGTGTAATATGAGGTTCTGTTTACCGATGATACGGAAACAGCTTCGCTCTAGATAGACCCCTTGGAATCCTATTGGTAGTATGACTATGTGTCTATGGGAATCCGAATCATGGTAGGTGTATTTGGTCTTAACCTGAGACTTGCATCGCTAATACTTGCGACAATAATACGCTTTGATTTTGGTCGTCCGGGACTTTAACAGGTTCTGTGTACGCCTCTTCTATATTTATTGAGAATCGTAATATATTGGATGTGATGTCAAGATGGAAGTATCACTTCAGTCATATGGAGATGATGATCACGCAGGGATACATAACTAGTATTCTATTATGTTGCAACTATCAGGATAATATAACAAGGTCATGATTATCCGATTAAAGAGACTTGTTGCTTGTGATCCGATATATGCTTCGTACGGGACAGACACAATTCCAGCCTCAGGCCTAGCATGTGACATCAGATACTGGATCGCAATACGCAATACTTGGTATACTGTGCTTGATATAGATTATATTCCTTAAAGAATATTTCTAGAGAATTGGGTAGGCACGGTGCTTTTCTAGAAGCCAACCAAGTCTTGTAAATCAGTAAGAACGTGGTACAGGGTACGCACGTGTTCGAATAGTCTAGTGACCGGATTTACTACCAACATATCCAGAGATCTCATGGGTCGCTTCCCAAAGATTCACTGATGATGTTTGACTCGAACAGAATTAATCTGGGATTAATTCTGAGAGAGAGAAAATTAATCTATGATTAATTACGGAAAGAATTTATCTGGGATAAAATTCAAAGAGTAGAGAGAGAACGATTAATTTGGAATTAATCGATTAATTAATATATTCAATATATTAATTGAGATTATATTTCAACACGAAATTAAAATTGGATTTTAATTCGAGCGAACGAATTAATTTAGAATTAATTCGCGAGAGACTTTCGTAATAATTTTGCGAGACACTATTATTTAATTAAATTTGATTTAATTACGTCGCAACAAAAAATTCGTTAATTCGGAATTAACGAACCCGAGCCCGGAATGTGATTTGCGGGCCCACTCAGATTTTGAATTAAAGTGGGCCCCACATCAAGTCACATCACTAGTCAATCTCATCACTTTTTGGTGGTGGAAGTTTTTAGTAGATTTTGACTTGTAAAACACATTTCCTTATTTTATTTGATGTGTGATTGACTTATACTAACTCTTTGAGATTTGGTATTACTTTACTTTGATTTTGAAAATCAAACATCATCACTCATTCTCTCTTTTTACTTTTAACGTGAAAACCTTCCCTCTCCTCTCATCTTCAATTGTCGAGAGTTGCTTCTTGACTTAGGGAAGATTTTGTTGCAATTTCTTCCATTGCTAGCACATAAAAGGGTCTACAAAGGTGATAGGGAAACTATCCCCTTGAGTTTGGAATTCTAAGATCAAGCTTGGAGCTAAAACATACAATCAAAGGAGGGCTTGGAGCACTACACAAAGGTTGTAAATTTTTATTATCTCCACATCCGCCATAACCGATCGTTGTAAGTATTTTTCCGCAATCTTACTTCGATTATTCACACTTGTTTATGCTTAATAGATCCTTGGCATGTTCTAGGAGAACCCAACACCAATAAGGTTCCGTTAGAACCGATTGGAACCCTAGGGTTCCAACCATAATAATAATTTGAGGATTTCCCAAATTACCCCTAATAATATTAATAAAACGGCTAATTTTAGGGGCATTTTAGGTATCACAAAAATATTCTAAAAATGTATAAATAGGGGTCATTTTTCATTATTTCAACACACCAATTTCTCAATTCTCAATTCCTACAATTCTCTCATTGTCAATTCTCTCATCTACAATTACAATTCTCTCATTCTCAATTCTCTAATTCTTTAAAATTTCTTAAACAACAAATGACAAGCTCATCTGAGATTTGCGATGACAGCGCCTATAGAAAACCTCTTTGCTCGTATGCTTGATACAAATAAGCTTAAGGGTGCTGAGAATTTTACAAATTGGGATATGGATTTGAGGATTGTCCTCGGATCCGAGAAGTTGGGATATATATTGAAGGTCCATTACCGCTTGCTATATCTCCATATGCATCTCCTGAAGAATTTGAGACATTCCGTAGATGGAAGGATGATGATTTAAGAGTTAAATCGTTCATACTTAGTTCTCTTTCTCCGAGCTTAAGAAGCAATACTTTGAGATGCACGATGCATATAACATGATGGCACAACTTCGTGAATCGTTCATGAACTAGGAACATGTCGTGGTTCATAGAGTTGCAATGGAACCATTCCATTCTAAACTTGATGATGGGCAGACTGTGAGCCCGCATGTGTTTTATTTGATCGATTTGATCTAGCAATTGAGGCACAATGACTTCTCTCTCAATGAAACATTGGGACGTAGAGTCATACTCGGTTCGCTCCCGGCATCGTATCGCCAGTTCGTCATGTACTTCAACATGAATGGGATTCACTGCTCTTATCGTGAGTTGCATAAGATGTTTCTCACAGCGGAGGAAGA
Organism: Zanthoxylum bungeanum; assembly: GCA_019454045.1. NCBI lineage: Eukaryota > Viridiplantae > Streptophyta > Magnoliopsida > Sapindales > Rutaceae > Zanthoxylum > Zanthoxylum bungeanum. The sequence continues at coordinate 15,544 of SKCR01024481.1, read as the reverse complement.
TTTAAAGAAGAGAGTTATGACTCGCCTTCTGAAACCCACTTCACTTTCCACTTATTCCCAATCAAAATTGAAGGGGAAGAAGACAAAAGGAAAGAAAAAGAAAGGTTTCAATGTTCCTCTGTAGGCTAAGGTAGCGAAGCCCTAGAGAGCTTTTGAAGATAAGTGCCACCACTGCCAGAAAGTCGGGCACTGGAAAAGAAACTGTTCGGACTATCTTGCAGAAATAAGGAAGGAAAGAGCATCAACATCAGGTACTTTTATTTTTCCTATTATTGATATCTCATTGGCTTGTGAAGCTATGACATCTAATTGGATTTTAGATTATGTTTGTCATATTCACATTTGCAATACGTTGCAGGTGCTGATGGAAAGTAGACGGCTGAAATCTGGGGAGATGCAGTTGCGATTCGGGAGTGTCGACTCTCTGGATGCGGTTGCAGTGGGCATATACGAGAATCTCTTACCCACTGGGAGACTTTTATTAAATGACTGCTATTTTGTACTAGGATGTGTGGCGAATATATGTCTCTTTTTATTTAGATACTAAATGATATAATGTAAATATTAAGAATCGTTCTTTGTATTTATATGATAGAATAATATTAAGATATTTTCCAAACGAGCATGTTATAAATTAGAAACCTTTGAAAAGTTCAAAGAATTCCGAAATGAAGTTGAAAAACAGACTAGTCAATATATTAAATGCCTTCGATCTGATCAAGACGGTGAATATATTAGTGGAGAGTTCACTGATTATTTAAAGGAGAATATGATTCTCGCTCAATATACTCCTCCAGGCACTCCACAACACAATGGAGTGTCAGAAATGAGAAATCAGACTTTATTGGATATGGTCTGATCGATGTTGAGTTATACATATTTACCTTATTACTTCTAGGGTTATGCTCTTTTAACTGCCGCTCATCTCCTGAATAAGATTCCTTCTAAGTTGTTCCTACGACTCCGTATGAGATATGAACCAGTAGGAAACCGAATCTTAGTTATATTAAGATTTGGAGGTGTCATGCATACATCAGGATGACTCAGCAGAATAAGCTTTTGCCTCGATGGCAGAAGTTTGGGTTTGTTGGATATCTTTCAAATACGAAAGGATATTTGTTCTATGATACCGAGCATCGAAATGTGTTCATAGCTCGCTTCTCAAAATTTCTAGAAATAGAATTTTTGTTTGAAGGTGGTGATCATAGACAGGTTGAACTTAATGAAGTACAACCTGGAACCAACGAACTAATGGAAGAACCTGTAGTTCAAGAAGATGAAGAACCTTCAACACACACACTCCGTAGGTCGCAAAGGGTATCTAGACCTCCTGAATGCTTGTATTTGATACAAGAAAAGAGTATCGATATTCTCTTAGTTGAAGAGACTGACCCTTTTACCTATAGAGAATCGATGTTGGACATCGACTCAATGAAGTGGCAAGATGCCATGAAATCCAAGATGGACTCAATGTATGAGAATCAAGTTTGGAACTTGGTTTCGCTTCCCTAAGGAATTGTTCCTATCGGTTGTAAATGAATTTACAAGAGGAAGCGAGGACCCGATGGAAAAGGTTGAAACCTTTAAGGCTCGACTGATAGCTAAAAGTTACTCGCAGCGACCAGGTGTTGAGTACGATGAAACTTTTTCGCCAGTTGCAATGCTAAAGTCTATAAGGATTTTGTTGTTAATTGCCGTTTATCATGATTACGAGATTTGGAAAATGGATGTCAAAACGACTTTTCTAAATGGATTTCTTGATGAATAAATCTATATGGAATAGCCGGAGGGTTTTACATTCAGCGAGAACTCGGGCATGGTATACAAGCTGAAGAAGTCCATTTATGGACTTAAACAGGCTTCACGAAGTTAGAATCTTTGATTGGACGAGATAATCAAATTGTCCGGTTTTCTCAAGAATTCGGAAGAATCCTGTGTGTATAAGAAGGCTAGTGGGAGTATGGTGGTATTTTTAATTCTCTATGTTGATGACATCCTTATCATTGGGAATGATATTGGGATGATGCAAAGCGTCAAAGCTTACCTCTGTAAGAATTTCTCCATGAAGGACTGGGTGATGCTTCTTATGTCTTAGGCATAAAACTCTACAGAGATAAAGAAATGAAGCTTATTGGGTTATCCCTATCAACGTACATAGATAAGATCTTAGAACGGTATAATTTTGGTAACTATAAGACATCAAATATACCGTTCAGACATGGCATACAGCTTTCGAAGAAGATGTGTCCGTAAACAGAAGATGAGAAGATTAGAATGTCTAATCAACCTTATGCTTCGTGTTTGGGCAGCATCATCTATGTCATGTTATGTACTAGGCCTGATATCAGCTTCACAGTTAGTGTGACCTGTATCATCTATGTCATGTTATGTACTAGGCCTGATATCAGCTTCACAGTTAGTGTGACCAATAGATATCAATCCAATCCAGGAAATGACCATTGGATGGCCATTAAACATATCCTCAAGTATCTTAAAGGTACTAAGGATAAGTTTATTATCTATGGAGGAAACGAACTGCAAGTTAATGGGTATACGATTTTCGATTTCCATTGGATCCTGTTGATATAAAGTCTACATCAGAATTCGTGTTTACCCTTAACGGAGGTGCAGTTTGTTGGAAGAGTTCCAAATAGGGGTCGACAGTTGATTCCACCACAGAGGCGGAATATATTACAGCTTCTGAAGCTGCAAAGGAAGCTGTATGGGTTAGGAACTTTATCACAGAATTGGGAGTAGTCCCGAGTATCGAGAATCCGATTCCATTATACTGTGATAATACTTGAGCCATTGCGCAAGCAAAAGAACCAATGCGCATCAGAATTCGAAACATATAGAACGAAAGTACCATATCATTCGAGAGATTGTGTCGCGAGGGGACATTGTCGTGTGCAAGGTACCGAGTGAAGATAATGTAGCAGACCCGCTTACCAAGGCCATACCTCCGAAGTTATTTGATAAACATGTGGAGTCGATGAGTATTAGATACAATCGATATTGGTACTAGAGCAAGTGGGAGATTTTGTTAGGGTTGGTGCTCTGAGCGCAAATTTTGTTATGTATTTCCTTGTAAATACTAATGTAATATTTTATTATGAATAAAATAAACAGTTTCTTTTATATAACATCCTCTTATATATGGTAAAGACGTAACAGACCTTAGAATGATTAGTTATGATACTGTTGCAAAAGCGTCGCAACTGAGATTGAGTTGTATCATGACGTTGTCATTCTTAGACAGTTCCTGGTCAAGGTTTACACTACTTGGTCAGTTAAGTAAACCCGTTGAGACTGGTACACATCGCACATTGGAATCTTGGATTGCGATGGTTTCTCAATGAACCATGAGTCTTGGAGACTCGTATATCAATGAACCATGAGTCTTGGAGACTCGTATATCTGTGTAGGTGTTTATAGCGGATAAACACTGAACGACTCACCGAAGATTCTTTATGGATGGTACACCAACGTCAATAAAAATATTCTCGGGTTGAGTGAGCATAATGATTCTTTGACTTGAGATACCACTGTTGATATATGAGTTATCCTCCACACTTAGATGGCAGTCACGTCACTGATCTATTTAGATCAGACCTCCGTCTGTTCGTTGGGGGTGTGGACTGATGCTCAGGATATCCTGTGTGTGTCAAGAAAGGATCAATCAGTTCTGTGTATAGAGCACATGTATTCAATATGGAATTAGCAATCTGTTAAATCCATGGGCCCATGGTACACTTTAGAAATATGTTCTAAGTGTTATTAAGAGATTGCTAATAGAAACGTCGACGTGATTATATTTATAGAGATTTGACGTTTATATCTATATCTCTGGAATAATCTGGATAACTTTGACGGTGGAATTATATGTATGCTATGACCTCGACCCGTATGGTTTAGAGAGTTTATCCGTATTCAACATAAATTACAAGTGGGTAGATTATGGACACAAAATTTGATTTTCATGACGGATATGCCTGAACTTAGAGAGTCTCACTAATGAAATATACTCGTAGAGCACTAGTGCAACTTTTATGAATAATACTGACTATTTATAACTTGTTTAACGGTTAAACGAAAAATACATGCAATCGAGACCTAATTGTCATTTCTTAATTAATGTGTATTTGCATTTAATATTTGATATTATTAAATACACATTAATTAAATATCAAATAATGATATTTGACATATATCATTAATATATGTATTTGAAATATTTATGTAAATATAATACATATATTTAAAATATTTATATTTATTATTTAATTATTTAATTGTTAAATAATTAAATTAATTAATAAAATAATATCTTAAGTAATGTTCTTAACTTTTAAATGGCTTGATGTTATAGGTCCATTTGTTGTTTACTTTATAAAAGATAAAGGTTATCATTTATTAAAGAAAACATGTTCCAATGGAAATCAAACAAAATTGAAATAATTGTTAACAAAATTGTTCCAATGGAAATCAAACAAAAGGAAAACATTTTCCTTTGTTGTAATAATCGGCCAAAGGAAAATGTTTTTAACAAAATTATTTTGTTTTCATTTTTAACACTTAGACAAGTTACACAAATTTTTTACAAAGAGAGTTGAGAGAAAAGGTGGAATAAAAGAAAGAAAACAAAGGCAAAAACTTGGTATTTTGTAAGTATTTTCACACTTTCTTCTACATGGAAATTATTTCTATTAATCTTAGCTTCAATTTGTATTGCTAAGTTGATGTCTCTACTCTTTGAGTTTGTAATTGAATGTGTTTGAAGCTTGTTGGAGGTGTTTTCCATGTTAGATTAATTAATAAGTTAATTAGGTGTAATTAAGCTTATTTGATTAATTAGTGATTAAAGTTGCCATTCTAGAGTTTTAATTCCACTCAATTATAACCTAGAATTGTTCTTGAGTTATTTCAAGTGATGAGACTTGTTTGGTGAATTATTGAATTGATTAAGACATTGAATTAAATCAATTTAGTATAAATTGTGCAATTGGTGTAATTTGTGAAATTAGGTTCTAAACCTGATCCAATTTTGGGGCTTTTCATATATGTTACAAATTCTAATGTATATACGATGTATATCAGATTTTGGATTGATTGGATTTGATCTTGAAATGCTTATGAGGTCTCTGCAATATTTCATCTAGTAGAAATCAAGATTGGATCTTGAAGTGAAGCTTGTTAGCATTGGAAACAAGATTGGATCTTGGAGTCAAGCTGCACACCTTGGAGGTTCTCCAACCATTTCAACAAAGGAGAGGTATATTGGATCTTGCATCAAGCTCACTAGGTAATGTTTGATCACATAGCTTAATCATCACATAACTTAATGTTGAAATAAGGCTAATCAATTGTGTTAGGATAATTTAGAAGTATAAACACAACATGCTTATGTATTAGGTCAAAGTTGTTCATGTTGGATATGAAACAATTAATAAGAGTTTGGAACTCTAGATTAAAGCTTAGAGCTATGACTACCATTCTAGAATCACTTGACCACCTTTGGGTGACCTAGAATTATTTACGAGACATTTCTTATTGGGATTATAATTTGGTTTGTGTATTGGATTCAAAATTTATGCAAATGCGTATTTAGAATAAATTTATGTTTTTGTAAAAATATTTAGTATTTTTGAAAAACTTGATTTTTATTCTATAACATGTGTTGATATTGGTTTTGATGTTAAAAATTAATTTTTGGTGTTTTTGAGGTGTTTAGGGAAGACCGAAAGAAATTAGGGTAATAGTGAGCTAAAGGAAAGTGAAATGGAAACAAAAAAAAATGGCTTGCACGCACTGTGCGTGCATACGCGTCAATTTTATTTTCGTCCGTTTTTGAGTTTTCGTACTTCGATTCAGCCCCGGTTTTTTCATATACACTCGTAATGGAATATAATATTTCATTAAATATTTTAAAATTACACCCATGCTTGATATCCATTGGGTTAGACCCATTTCCACTGCGCGGGACATCGATCCGACCCTAGGGATTCCACAACTGCTCAACAGAGTGGTATCAGAGCAAGGCTTAACCACACAACACATGTTTTGAATCTATGCCATAGTAATTTTAATTTAATTATGCATAAGACATATTGGATATGTATTGCATGTTTTAAATTAAAACTTTGATCTAATTAAGTTAATGATTTGATTGTCATAAATCTCTCGTGATTAGGTGATTACTTATTGAAGTAATAGTATTAGTAATGTTAGAGCATTATTGGATGGTATGTCTTGTTAATACGGATATGAATGAGTTCTTACTACTTATATCAATATCGTCATTAGTGTGGGGGTATAAGTGCTCGGAACTTAGGTCGCTCCGGTAAAACATTAGATGTAGCGTGATGAGTTAACGTAGTCACCTAATATCGTCATTAGTATGAGGGTGTACATACAAAGCTCATTAGTGCACATTGACAAGTATACACCTAGAACACGTCTTAATCCAATATCGTTATTAGTGTGCGGATAAGAAACGGTTCAAGACCAAAATATGAGTCACATGAAGTGATTGACCTTGGAGGTCTACCTAATGAGTTTATAAATGCCAATATCGCCATTAGTGTGAGGTTGGAGTAAATGTCATGGGATCCACTTCCTGCTATGATATTTTAATAGTCAAATTTCTATTTTTCCGTTAAGGGAGATTACAGAATTACGTAAAGTAGTGGGAGGGCACTAATAGATTTAGAATTCCATAATCAATTAGTGTTATTACTTTTGAAATGAAAAATATTCTGCTACTTTTTTAAAAAATATTGTCTTATAGATGGTTGTCGCTAATCCATTGATGAAAATTTTGGATACCAATAAGCTAAAAGAAGCTGACAACTATTTCGAATGGGAAATGAACATACGCCTTGTCTTGGAATTTGAAAAATTTACTTATGTCACTATCAATCCACTGCCTGTTGAAATCGATCCTGACTCCACTCCGGAAGAGCGAGAAACTTTTAATAGATGGAAGGATGATAACCTGAAGATGAAATCCTACATCTTGGGATCGATGGATCCAGATTTGCTGAGACAGTACATTGAAGTACCAGATGCTTGGAGCATCATGCGAAAACTCAAGGAGTTGTTCGAGGTAAACCAAGAGATTGAACTTTATCGAAGTTCTAAGGAATTGTTCCGTGCTGAACTCAAGAAGGGAGGAGATGTCAGTACTCATATTTTGAACATGATAGACCAGATTCGATATCTAGAATGACAGGGCATTGTGTTTGATGAACGGCTGGGCGTAATTTGATTCTGTATTCTTTGTCTGGTTCTTATACTGGCTTTGTATTAAATTTCCATATGAATTCAATGCAAGCCACATACGAAGAACTTCATAACATACTACGCACGGCGGAGTAAGATTTGAGGAAAGGCAACCCCACATTGTATCTCCATGGTGGAGCTGACTCTTCAAAGATTTATGGGAAGTCAAAAAAAATAAAGATGGGGAAGAAGAAGATTGCAAAAAAAAAAAAAAATCTCCAAGGAAACGTAAAGACGCAAAATCGAAAGTAGCTCGTGATCAATGTCTACAATTCAATAAGTCTGGACACCAGAAGAAAACTGTCCAGAGCTAAAAGGAAAAACAGGATTCTCAGATACGCTTTGTATTTTTCCAATTATTGACATCTCATTAGCCTTAGATGCAAATAGTGGATGGGTGTTAGACACTGGCAGTCCTACTAATATTTGCAATTCCCTGTAGGAAATGAGGGTTAAAAGAAAACTGAATAAAGGGGAGATCCAGCTTAGAGTTGGCAATGGCGAGACATTGGATGTCAAGGCCATAACAATAGTTGTTCTAGATCTCCCAAATGGATGTAGATTTGCATGACTGTTATTATGTTCCCTCAATTATTAGACAAATAGTATCACTACCAATATTAGATAAAGAGAGATATAAAATAAACATTTAGGATGAAAATTTATGTTTATATGACAAAGATAATTTATTGAAATGTGAATGTTCTTTATCAAAAGGTCACTATGTTTTGGAAACATGTAGAGATGTCTTGAATATAGAGAAAAATACAAGTAGGAAGTCTGAATTAAATAGTACTGAATTATGACATATGAGATTGGGCCACATAGGTGTTAGACGTCTATCCAAATTGGTAAATGATGGTTTGATTGAAAATCTTACCTTAGATCCTTATCCGATTTGTGAGTCATATATCAAAGGAAAGATGACAAAGGCCCCATTTCTAGGTGTTGGACACCGTGCTGGGAATTATTGGAACTAATATATAGCAATGTGTGTGGTCCATTAAATCATGCCACTCATGATGGTTCAACATACTTTATGACTTTCACAGATGACAAGTCTAGATATGGATATGTCTATCTGATGAAACATAAGTCGGAAATATTTGACAAGTTCAAAATATTCTGAAACGAAGTAGAAAAATAAACCAGTAAATTCATCAAATGCCTTAAATCAGATCGAGAGGTGAATATATGAGTGAAGAATTCAGAAATTATTTAAGGGAGAATGAAATTCTTGCCCAATATAGCTCACAGGAACACCGCAACACAATGGTGTGTCTGAACAAAGAAATCTTACTTTATTGGATATATTGCGATCCATGATGAGCTATACAGATCTTCCTTATTACCTTTGGGGTTATGCTTTACTAACTGTTGCCTACATACTTAATAGGGTTCCATCGAAAGTTGTTTCTACGACCCCATATTAGATATGGTTCGGTAGAAATCCAAGTCTTAGACATTTGAAGATTTGGGGTTGTCCTGCATACGTTAGAATTGCGCAGCGGGATAAACTAGCACCCAGAGGGTATAAATGTAGGTTCATTGGATATCCTGATAATTCCATGGGATATCAATTCTACGATTCTGAATAACGAAATGTATTTGTTGTTCGCTTTGTAACTTTTCTTGAAAAGCTATTTTTGAGAGAAATTGGGAATTGTAGAGAGATTAAACTTGATGAGTTTGATCCCAACATTAATGAACCTGAGATGGAACCTGAGATCCAATTAGATGAAAGATCTAAAACACAGGTTCAACGTAAGTCGAATAGAATATCAAGGCCTCCTGAGAGATTGTTTTTAACATCTGATGTGAGCCTTGATGTTCTCCTCTTGGAGGAAACAGATCCGACTACGTATAAAGAAGCGATATTGGATATCAATTCAGGAAAATGGCAGGAAGCCATGAAATCCGAAATGGATTCAATGTATGCCAATCAAGTCTGGGACTTAGTTGACTTTCCTGAAGGAGTTAAACTTATTGGTTGTAAATGGGTTTACAAAAGGAAGCGAGGGCCGATGGAAATATGGAAACCTTTAAGGTCCGACTGGTAGCGAAATGTTACACTCAACGTCCTGGGATTTACTATGAGGAAATTTTTTTTCACCAGTAGCAATGCTAAAATCCATTAGGATTCTTTTAGCCATTGTTGCATATCACGACTATGAGATATGGCAGATGGATGTGAAAACCGCTTTCCTAAATGAATTCCTTGAGGAGGATATCTATATGGAACAACCAAAGGGTTTCGTATCCAGTGAGACTTCAAACTTGGTTTTTAAGCTCCAAAAGTCTATTTATGGACTTAAACAGGCATCATGAAGCTGGAATCGTCGTTTTTATGAGATAATTAGATTATCTGGATTCATCAAGAACGAGGAAGAACCATGTGTTTATAGGAAAGTGAATGAGAGCATGATAGTTTTTCTAGTCTTATATGTAGATGACATCCTTATCATAGGAAATGATATAGGGATGATGCAAAGTGTTAAAGCCTACCTTTGCAAGAACTTCTCCATAAAAGATATGGGTGAAACTTCCTATATACTAGGTATAAGGCTCTACCGGGATAGAGTTAATAATCTTATAGGGTTGTCACAATCGACGCACATAGATAAGATGTTAGAAAAGTACGGTTTTACCAACTGTAGGGCAGCAAATATACCTTTATGATACAACATACATATTTCGAAGAAAATGATACCTCAGACTGAGGAAGAGAGAGTTAGGATGTCTAACTTGCCATATGCTTCTTGTATTAGAAGCATAATGTATGATATGCTATATACTAGACCTGACATCAGTTTCGGCGTCAGTGTGACCAGCCGATATCAATTTGATCCACGTAATGATAATTGGACATCCGTGAAACATATCCTAAAATATCTTAAAGGTACTAGGGATAAGTTTCTAATATATGGAGAAAATGAGCTACAAGTTAAGGGTTATACAGACTCCGATTTCCAGTGAGATCCAGATGATAGAAAATCTACATCAGGATACATATTTACCCTTAATGGTGGTGCTGTTAGTTGGCGATGTTCAAAGCATGGCTCAACAACTGATTCCACCACTGAGGCAGAATTTATAGTGGCTTCAGAAGCTGCTAAAGAAGCTGTTTGGATTAGAAATTTTATCACAGAACTTGGCGTTGTGCCTAGTATTGTGAATTCGATCCCATTGTACTGTGATAATAACGGAGCCATCGTGCAGGCTAAGGAGCCGAGGGCGCATTCCAAGTCTAAACACGTGGAAAGGAAATACCGCGTAATTAGAGAGATTATAGAACGAAAAGACATAGTGGTCTTGAAGGTTCAAGGACAAGACAACATAACAGACCCGCTTACAAAGGCTTTACCTCCTAAGTTATTTGATAAACATGTGGAGGAGATGGGATTGCGGTACCATCTAGATTGGAACTAAGCAAGTGGGAGTTTGATGTAGTTGGTGCTTGGAGTGCCAATTCGAATTGTACATTTTATTATTTATTAATAAAATAACTACATTTTTCATTTTATACCTTATTAATGGTATTGTCATTATGCGCATTAGATTGATGTATAGATATGCTAAGAATGACATCGACCTTAGAATAGTCTTGACACTAGGTGTAAATTATTCTTAAAGTAAATATTCATAGTCGTTGGTTTTGGAATATAGTCAAATTCCTATAACCTAGAAGACTAGCACATGTCGTATATTGGAATTGGAGTTCCAATGGTTTAACCCGATGTACCATGAGTTTTGGAAACTCGTATAGACATGTGGGTATTCGTTGAAGCGAATACTGAATGACTCACAGGTGATTCCTAATAGTTGGAAGTACACACCACCATCAATAGGAATCTCCTCGAGTCGAGTAGCAAATGTAATCCTTTAACTATAGGATATCATTGATTTTGTGTGAGATCCTCCACACTTTGATGCCATGTATGTCATAAACCTTTCATGGTCTGGCCTCTAGATGTTTGTTGGGTGTGGACCGGTGCACTCAGTAATCAGGTGCAAATCAAGATAGGATCCGTCAGCCCGAATATGTACTATAAGGGGTTTAAGTATCCATGTTAGTAAAGTCACGATTCTTAAATCTTTAGCCAAAGTCGATCACCTAGGGTGGATCACACCAGTTATGAAGAATCGTGGACATGTCACCATGAGATGTGCGCCTCAGAAACTTGACGGTATATTCTATGTTTCCTAAGCACAACTCAGATAGCCTACGACGGTGGGATTGTTAAACATATGTGATGACCTCGACTTGTATAGTTCAGAAAGGTCTTTCGTGTTCTCCGCGAATTCGGATTGCGTACATATTAGCTAGACTTATATGACGAACATGTCTGAACATAGAGAGTCATAATATGAAGTGTACTCGTTGAGCACTTAGGTAGCCAATTAATTTTGATAAAATATAATATTCGATATTATAATTATCAACTAAGATAATCAACTGTTATTGGATAACATTGATTATTTACTTCGACCTAATTGGATTAATTCAATAATTACACAATGGCTTAATTGTAAGATAATAATTATCTCCACCATTTGAGGATATTATGGTAATTGTAAGTATGTAATAATATGTGATTTTGGCTTGATTTAATACAATTAAATCAAGGTGACAAATATTTAACTAATTCATTTCCTAATCCTTGGCTTGATTTAATTGAATTAAATTAAAGTGGAAGACAATTGAGATTAGTCACACCGAATTATATTTTTTTGGACAAATTAGATTAAGCCCACTTAAAAGTTGATTACAACTTTTATTAATTAAAAATTACCTAAGTTTTGCTATAAATAGGAAGTTTTAGGAAGATTTTAATTACAAGTAAAAATACAAGCAAATTCTTAGAGAAATTAATCTAAGTTAGAGAAGTGTTTAGAGACGCTTGTGAGGTCTCTACAATATTTCACTTAGGAGAAATCAAGATTGGATCTTGAAGTGAAGCTTGCTAGCATTGGAAATATAGGTTGGATCTTGAAGTCAAGCTTGCACACCTTGAAGGTTCTCTAACCATTTCAAAAAATGAGAAGTAGATTGGATCTTGCGTCAAGCTTACTAAGGTAATATTTTATCTTCCCCTAACCTATGTTCTTTTGTGTATTAGATGCATGAACACATAGCTTAATGTTGAAATAAGGCTAATCAATTGTGTTAGGATACTTTAGAAGTATAAACACAATATGCTTGTTATTAGGTCAAAATATGTATGTTAGATATAAACATAAATTAGAGTTTGGAACTCTAGATTAAAACTTAGAGCTTTGGCTACTATTCTAAAATTACTTGACCACCTTTGGGTGACCTAGAATTATTCACGAGACATTTCTTATTGGGATTCTAATTGTGTTTATGTATTGGATTCAAAATTTATGCAAATGCTTATTTAGAATAAATTTATATTTTTGTAAAAATATTTGATATTTTGAAAAACTTGGTTTTTATTCTATAACATGTGTTGATGTTGGTTTTGAGGTTAAAAATTAATTTTGGTTGTTTTTGAGGTGTTTAGGAAAGACCGGAAGAAATTATGGTAATAGACCATAATTCCTTCAACTCACTGAGCTGAAGGAAAGTGAAATGGAAACAAAAAAAATGGTCTTGAACGCATTGTGCGCGCGTGCACTGTAGCGCGAGCGTCATGTGGCGCGCAACAATTTTATTTTCGTCCGTTTTTTAGTTTCCGAACTTCGATTCAGCCCCGGTTTTTTCCTATACACTCATAATGGAATATAGTATTTCATTAAATATTTTAAAATTACACCCATCCTTGATATCCATGGGTTAGACCCATTTCTGTTGCGGGGGTATCGATCCGACCCTAGGAATTCCACAACTGTCTCAATATTATGTCTATTAAGGCAACTCCTAAAGGTTATGTCTTTTACATTCAAAGGACATATCATTCCCTTTAAACTTAAGGGTTAATCTTTTCACTTAAGGATTACATCCTTTAATTTCCTCTATATAAACTCTTATAACTATATTTAGAAAATTTCCAACACTTTCTCTAGTATCGGTTAGACACTTCATGTACTTGTTTTAAAGAAATGACTTATATTCCATATGCTTGCTTGGTTTGGTTCCAAGTGAGACTTGAAATTTCCCACTTATTTATCTGAAATAATCTCAAGATACGTTCTCTCTTTAGAGTATTTCAGGATTATACTCGCGATTCTTGATGTTTGATCATATTGGAAGTGAAACACGTGGCCGGTCCAATGTCATTTTACTAAGAAAAAAGCATTGTTAGATATTTTTGGTTGGAAAATAATTATTTATCCCTAAATAATTAATAAATAACATGAAAAATAAAAGTTTCGGAACACTTTCCACAACTGTTTTTACAGGGAAAAAGCTAATTAAATAGGTGAAGAACTGAAGATAAGGAACAATGATTTTTAATCGTCAACACGTGTCAGTAGCATACATTGAGCGCACCTGCCCCTCTTGGGCCGAACAATTTGCTTTGTTTGCCCATCCTCCTCCTTTCTCTCTCACGATATTTGATTATTTGTTTCCAAAATAAGCATGCCGTCTTTTTTTTTTTTTTTTTTTTTTAAAAACAACTAATAAATTCTTTTGTTTTCTTTTTTATATATTAAAATGTTAAAAGACTACAGACGATTGTGAATCCGTATTAAAGAACAGTAATGAGTAGCAGACTTAAGCAGCGAAAAAGACACGAATTCCAGGGAGGCTGAGGCTGAGGCTAAACTAAATATTTATGACACTTATTGGTTCTTCTTCTTCAGCGATCTCGCAGTTACGTTGCAGAAGCCTCTCCGTAACAGAATTAGAGTGAGAGAGAGAGCTAACGAATTTTACATTAAATATACAAAATTACCTTAAACTAACAGCAGATGCTGAAAAATAAATCAATATTACCTAAAAGTACAATACGTATCTGCAGAGAGATTTCGCCATTGTTTTTAATCTTCCTGTTCATTGCCTTAACCGTATCCACTCGTAAAGTCCATCCATGGCTCCTCCTTCATAAAGTCAAAGTTATACCTAGAGTTGAATTTAATGCGTTAGCGCAAGAGTAACTGATTTCAGTTTGATACTTGAAAAAATGATACTCTCACTTGCTTTCTCACAAATATTTTTACAAACCCCCCTCGTTATAACTACAGTGATCTACTTGAATTTGATGCGTTAGAGCCAGAGTAACTGATTTCAGTTTGATACTTGAAAAAATGATACTCTCACTCACTTTCTCACAAATATTTTTACAAACCCCCCTCATTGTAGTTACAGTGATCTACTGTAGATCACTGTAGCTACAATGAGGGGGGTTTGTAAAAGTGTGTGTGAGAAAGTGAGTGAGAGTATCACCACTTTTGATACTTATCTTTAGGTGACAATGTTCATAACACACACAGATTCAGGTCCGGATGTCCGAATCATCTGGATGCTTGTTTTGTCCATTTAAATAAAATTGTTTAAATAATTTACTTATAAAATAAATTATTTTATTGTATAAAACAAGCGTCCCCAATATTCGGATCAGAAGATTATTATATATATATATATATTCCTGTTTTGTGTACTTACTTCTCAGAAAATTGGTTAACGAGTTTTTTCTCAGCTTCAACGAAGAAGTCTTCAATTTCAGACTCGGTAGGCGTTTTCTCCACCGTTGATCTACGCCGAGAGTTCGCCTCTGATGATGGCTTCGTTGTTGAATCAAGGTCGTCTGATTCTTCTCCTGCTTCCGATTCAGCTTCAAGCTTATTGGACGGCGTTGTATCTCTGCATGAAGTACAAGTAATATAGCAAACAACTGAAGCGATCATGGACTGTTTTTATTTTAAATGGATCATCACTCCTTTTTGAACTCGAAATTTTGAAGGAGACGCGAGAATAAATGATTATAGGAATTTAAATTTTGTTTATTCTAAAATAATTTATTAAAAATAAATTAAACCTTCCGCTGCAATCATAATACGTCGACGTTTCCACTTCAACATCAGCCCTGTCATCCTGCAAAAAAAAAAAAAAACACATTAAATTTAACGCAATTCAAATTTGAAACACAGTATGCTTATCTCGAATTAAAGCTCGACAAAACCGTCAAATAAAAGAATTTAGATGTGCTTAATATATTCGATTAATTCACAACAGAATTCAGTTTAACCTTCAGATCTACAAATTCAATTCTCTCACTCAATCCGTGACGATCATGATGCAATAATTCTAAGCCAGGACTTGAACACCGATGCTCCGACACCGTTTCGGTATCAGTAT
>SKCR01024480.1:0-34722 GCA_019454045.1 Zanthoxylum bungeanum | reverse complement strand
AGCTGGTTAGAGGTTGTGATAAGTACATGAAAGTGTACTTTGAACATCGCTAACTCGGCTTAATTATCATGTATGTAATCTTAATTAGAGTTTATTTTGTGCTTTGTTATTTGGAAGTATTGACCGGCGTTGTCACATGCGTATGACGCAAGCGCACATATCGTTCAAGTAGTATAAAAAGTATCGATCCCACGAGGACTTAAAACCTTTTATTAATTTATGAAGCTAAATGTTTACAAGTATCTAATGGATTGGTTGTTTGATTTTAAAGTGATTTAAACTTAAAACAAGTAAATAAAATTGCTCAAAAATAGATTGAAGAAAATTAAAATTTATAAAACTATCCAGGGTTGTGAATATTTCCAATATCTTTTAAAAGATGAAGTGGTTATTTTACGTTTGTGTAATATATTGGTTTATTAACCTGGAATACGAAATTATGTAAAAGCCTCTTCCGATGGTCAAATACAAATACCCATTGTAACCCAATTAATCTTATTCCTATGTCAACCAAGTTACCTGAATTCATTAAGTGCAAGTTCCAATTATGGCTACCCCCGCCCGACATGTATATTCATATCATGTAAGGAAATCTATTAAAGGGTTATCTATCCTCAAGGAAGATCGTGGGTTATTAAGTCTAAGATCTTTAACCTAAAATCCCTTTTCCAAGTGTTAGTGTTCCTAGAACATGCCAAGATCGTCTAAGAGTGATTTGTGTGTGAATTAGTCAAATGGAGTTGCAGAATACTCACATTGATCGGATTGAGTTCAAAACTTTTCTGTCTTTGTTAGATGTGTTGGAAGCTTCGGAGCTTGAGATCGAGTTCCAAACTCTCGGGTGAGTCTCCCTATCACCTTCCTTTGACTCCTTAAAGTGCTAGCTATGTAGATTTTTGAAGCAAAAATCCATGGGAGAGAAGAGAAAGTCACGCCCATTTGAGAAAGAGAAGAGTGATGGTTGTTGTGAATAGTAAAAATCTGCACTTCTAAAGTGGAACAAATTAATATATAGTGAGTTTGAGTGTTGGAATAAGTTTGAGTGTGTTATAAGTAAAGCCATGCCATCTTTCAACAAATCAAACTCATTATTTTATGCCTAACCACTTCCATCACATGTCTAACATGTGATGTAAGTGAAATGGGTCCCACCACTTTTAAATTCCAAATTTAAGTCGGCTAATCCAACACGCAACTTAGCTTGGGCTCGGGTTCGCTTAATTCCGAATTAATTGAATTTGCCGTTGCGACTTAATTAAATCCAATTTAATTAAATAATAATGCCTAGCAAAATTATTACGAAAGTCGCTTGCGAATTAATTCTAAATTAATTTGTTCGCTAGAAATAAAATCCAATTTAATTCCGCTTTGAAATCCGATTTCATTTAATATATCCAATATATTATTTTAGCCCAAATAAATAAATTAAATAGTAAAATCCAATTTAATTATTAAATTTATTTTACAGATTAATTCCAAATTAATCGCGTTATGTCATCTCGACGAATTTAATCCCAGATAAATTCTCGACGTAATTAATCACAGATTAATTCTTTCTCTTTTAATTAATCCCAGATTAATTTATTACCGTAATTAATCCCAGATTAATTTTCTCTCTCTCACATAATTAATCCCAAATTAATTATGTTCGAGTCAAACATCATCGATGAATCTTTGGGAGGCGACCCAAGAGATCCCTGGATATGTTGGCAGTAAATACGGTCATCGGACTATCCGAATACGTGCGTACCCGGTACCACGTTCTTACCGATTTACAAGACATGGTTGGCTTCTAGCAAAACACCGTGCCTACCCAATTCTCCAGAAATATTCTTTAAAGGAATATATAATCTTTGTCAGGCGTAGCATACGTAGTATTGCGTATTATGATCCAGTATCGGATGACCCATGTTGGGCCTAGGGCTGGAATTGTGTCTGCCCTGTACGAAACATATATCGTATCTCTGGTAACTAGTCTCTATAATCGGATAATCATGACCTTGTCATATTATCCCGATAGCTGCAGCATACAAGAGTACCAGTTCTGTATCCTGCGTGATCATCATCTCTATATGACTGAAGTGATACTTTCATCTTGACATCACACCTAATACACTACGATTCTCAGTATACCCAGAAGAAGCGTACACAGAACCTGTTAAAGCCCCGGATGACCAAAACCAAAGTATACTGATTGTCGCAAGTATTAGCGATGCAAGTCTCAAGTTAAGACCAAATACACCTACCCTGATTCGGATTCCCATAGACACATAGTCATACTACCAATGAGATTCCGATGGGTCTATCCAGAGCGAAGCTGTTTCTGCACCATCGGTAAACAGAACATCCTATTACACTTGCATGAGTATCCAATACCCAATGAGAACTATGCCGTTACACTTCCATAACGCGCACAAGTGTAATACTAGTCTATTCCGCATTATCGATGTCCAGTCTCGATAATACTACGACTAGGGATATTTAATGATTAAACCTTACGTGGATTAATATTGTATCATATCTTATTAATTTGGTACTAATCATATGGACTTTTATCATTTATATATCCCGGTAATCCAATTACAAATGATAAAAGAGCAATTTCCTTTGTCACATAGTTAATTTGTACAACAACACCATGTTCTGTACAAATAGTGATATTATGGGTCATAATTGTCCAAAAATCTCCCACTTTGCCTATAGCCAATCACTCAAGTGTCCTACACCTGAACTATATACGGGTCGTTCAAACTTCTGCTGAGAAACAGCTTTCATCAGTGGATATTCAAGGTTATCATCTGATGCGATTTATTCGATCATCACATCGCCACGATGTATGATCTTACGAATCAGATGAAATAGTTGAAGTGCATACTTGGATCATTGATGAGACCGCGGTTCCTTAGCCTATGCTGTAGTCTAGCTCAGCTACTAACAGAACTATTCATAATCTAATTTGGAATATTATAGATCCAAAATGCTTCTTTTGCTGCCTCAGCTGCAACAATATTCCGCTTTTGTTGTTATTCAAATATATAGTACTCTTATTGTGACTTATAATCATTTTTATCGGTTTGGAAAATTACAGCGGTGAACCCAATCACCTCAAGTTCTCATTTCCCCATATTTCAGAAAGTATACTTAGTTCATCCAAGATACTCAAGGATGTTCTTTACATCAATCCAGTGACCATCACCTGGATCGGCCTGATAGTGACTCCATATGCTCAAAGCATATGAGACACCAGGTCATGTACATGTTTTTCAATGAACAGGTTCTCAGAGAGTGCCAACAACTTTTAGATCTATCCCAGTAGATCTTTATTCCTGGAATAAAGGTTGCCTCTCCCAGTATTTTATGGAGTATTTAATGAAAGCCAAGCTTTCACCGATTATATTATGGGAATGTTATAGCTAAAAAGCAATACATCAGCAACTTATAGGACATTTACTGTCAGTGCGCTCCCACAAACCTTCTTATATACACAAGAATCATATTCATTTTGAATTAAATCATATACCATTATGATCACATCAAAACTCTGGTTCCAAGAACGCAATGCTTGCTTCAATCCATAAATGAATCGATTTATCTTGCAAACCTTGTTTGCATATTTCGGCACGACAAAACCGTCAGGATGTTGTAAACATCCTCCAAAAGGTTTCCATGAAGAAAAGTGGATTTGGCATCCAGCTGTCATATTTCTTAAACAAAATATGCAGCATTAACAAGCATTATCCGAATGGATTTAATCATGGTGATAGATAAAAGGTTTCATCGTAGTCGACACTATGTCGTTGATGATACCTTTTCTGTACAAGCCTAGCTATGTACATTTATATATTTCCATCCATGTATGTCTTCCTTGAAGACTCATATAG
This sequence comes from Zanthoxylum bungeanum, assembly GCA_019454045.1. Lineage (NCBI taxonomy): Eukaryota > Viridiplantae > Streptophyta > Magnoliopsida > Sapindales > Rutaceae > Zanthoxylum > Zanthoxylum bungeanum. Next base: position 30,841 of record SKCR01024480.1, on the reverse strand, counting down.
TACCAATAGGCACAATGTCTTCTGGTACATCAACCAGTGTCCAAACTTAGTTGGTATACATGGAATCCATTTCGGACATCATGGCACTTTTCCATAAAAGGAGTCGATACCTTGTATCACTTCCTCATGCATAGCCAGTTCTTCTTCCTCAATAAGATTGATATCTACATTAGGGGAGATCAGAAACCCATACCTCCCAGGTTGTTCTCTGACTCTCTCCGACCTACGAGGTTCTTGTGTATTCGAAGATAATTGGTACAGTTTCATCCCTGATGAATTGTTGGTGTTCCGTGAGGACTCGGTGCATGGAACAGTATTACTTTGATTTTTATCGAGTTTTACTTTCCTCCCACTTACCACTGCATATAGGAATTCCTCTGAGTAAAGCCGCATGGAGAACAACAATTACATTGTTCTCTTGTGAGTTGTATAAGTACTATACTTTGGTTTCCTTAGGACAACCTACAAATAGGCACTTATCCGATTTGGGTTTTAGTTTGGTATCATCGAAACATATGCCCAGCATTCCCAAATATTCAGGAATGAGAAACCCGATTTCTTTCCTGTTCATATATAATATGAAGTCTGTATAACAGATTTTCATGGAACCTTATTCAAAATAAATATTGCACTGTTTAATGCGTATCCCTATAAGGAAATTGGTAGCTCAGATCGACTTATCATTAACCTTACCATGTCTAACAAAGTTCGATTTCTCTGTTCGGACACACCGTCAAATTGAGGTGTCCCGGGAGGAGTCCACTGTGAAAGAATACCATACTCTTTCAAGTAATCTTGAAACTCATATCTTTAGTGATTTACACTATGGTCCAACCGTAATATTTTTAATACATTTACCGGTCTGTTTTCTTACTTCGTGTCGAAACTAAAAGTTTCTGACTTGTGTTTCATAAGATACACATAACCGTAACACGATGCCACATCCATAAAGGTTACGAAGTATTCATATCCACCTTTAGCCTAGCTAGACATAGGCCCCCTTACGTCACTATGAACGAGGGTTAACAGATCGGTGGCACTTGCACTTTTACCAAGTAAAATGTGTTTTAGGCACTTTGCCTAATAAACTAGATTCATAGACATCATTTCAATTAGAATCAAATCTGTCCTAGTACCACTCTTCGAAAGTGTGGATATACGAGTCTTGTTAACGTTTCCCAGACAACAATGCCGCAAATAAGTCTCATCTGATTAATTCAGTTTGAGCCATTTATTTGTCATGTTATATGTTTGAGATTTATTTATATTCTAAATATAAAATTATTGTTCACATCTAATGTGCTGATCTCAATATCATCTTTATAAACAAAACACTTAGTTGTTAAGAATATAAAGGTATACCCGCAACGGGTTAAACTAGACATAGAGATAATGTTTCTAGTCAAACTAGGTACATTATAACAGTTTCCTAATTTAAGTACATGCCAAAGGGGCAGTTCCAAAACTTAGGTTCCTACGGCCAAAACAGCGACTCTCGTCCCGTTTCTAACTCATAGGTCTATCTCAACTGAAGCCAGTCTCCTGCTAATCAGCAGATCCCGCATATCAGTACATATATTTATGTACCACATCCAGTAGCTAAAATCTAATTTTAAAACCAGCAGTGGACATGTTTATAAAAAACATACCTGAAGCCAGACCCTTGTCCGTCTTCACTTCCTTCATGTCTGCCTTGTCCATACGGCAGTCAAGCTTCCAGTGACCCCGTTTACCACAGTTTAGGCAAACATCTTGGGATATGTCATTTGTCTTCCCAGAAGACTGTGACGATTTAGCCTTGCCCTTTTCTTCACACCCCCAGAAGCCTTCGACCAAGCCTTGGCCTTCTAGGATGTCGAAGTAAGATGCGTCTTGCGCTTCTTTCCCTTTTGTAAGCTCTGGCTCTGTCTCCTTGAGCATAGCCATTAACTCTCCAAGAGTTACTATTGCAATTAGTACTTGTAAGATCTAAGAATAGATCTATGAAGATCCTTCAATTTCAATATCATACTATAATGATCTAATCCTTAGTTCTGACGAAGAAATTAAAGAGTCATTGCGGCAAGCATAACGGATTGAGCACTAAAGTTATCATCACCATGAGTCTTCCAAAGCTCATGCTCCACTATTTGCTCAACTCCGGGCTCAGGCCTGAGATATCTCTATATTAAATAAAGTAACTTCTCGGCTCCCAGGACTATCCTGAGATTCTATTCCCAATTTGAAAATTGAAGCCGCTTAAAGACATTTTCACCCAGGATTATGTTTTAAACGCTAATCTTTCAGTTATCTTGATTCCAATAGTCCAACTATCCAATCAACGATTTCGAGTACAATCGAATATAATGATTACTATAGTCTAACTATATAACCAACTATAAATGATTGGTTAAATTCAAATATATTGATTACTATAATCCAATTATATAATCAACTATAAATGAAATAGTTTGAACACAGTCCAACTGTTCAATTAAAATAACAATTGAATATTAGTCCAACTAATATATATATATATAAATAATTAATGACGAAAATTGAAATGAGCGCATATTGGCAAGTATCTAAACGAAATTGCAAATTTAATACTTACCTCCCACTATTTTTCGGCGAGCCTCTAACCCTCAGTGGAGTACTCGGGAAACCTAGTTTCCTAGTGGGCTAGGATCTTGTTAAATAACACACAACCTTGACTTTGGCCAACAAATTGTATGAAACTTAACTAGGTAGATCTCTAAGATCAATTGGATCTCATCCAATTCCTAGATCCAGTAGGTGGACCTCCAAGTCTGAAACAAATATGCCAATATATCCGATATATTCCTAACATTTTTCCTCTGAATCAACTAAGCCTTGGCTTTGGCTCAACAAGCTTAATGAAACCAGTCAAGCGTGACCCATTGACAGTGGGAAAGCTTCGTATTCGAGGACGATGAACAAGAAGTGACCTTGACTTTGGCCAACAAATCACAACTTGCCCAAGGCGTACGATATGGAACAAAGCCTTCATGATTCAAACACATTCGCGATGGACAAAGGTCTTGACTTTGGCCAACAAACCAATGCCAATCTTGGATCTTGAGAGAGAATCACTCAATGGAAGGAAAAACGCTTAATATAAAATGAGGATTTTGTCGCGATTTGGCAACCAATTTATTATCTTTAATTAGGTCTCATCATACACCCTTAAGCATGCATTCTAAAATCATGATAAGGCGCGAATAAAATAATAATGATATTTGGATGGATATATAACAAACTTGTTCCTAGAATAAATCTCTCCATTTCCTCTCTCCCGCTAACACTATTCATACTTCTACCCAATTACATAATACTTCTAAAAAAACCTCATTTACATTGAGGGGAATTGGTGAGAAGAGAAATACAATGAGAAAAGAGTTAATAGGCTGGACACGCAGGTCCTATTTAATAAATTCGAAATTTATTACAACAATTTCCAAAATTGCCCTCACCCATCTAATATCCATCTGATATACATTATTCATTCATATATCCAAGTATTCACACAAAACATGTTATCAATCAATCTAATCCAATTAATTAATCTTTCAATTAATGACCATCCAATGTTCAAACAACGATTTGATTTGCGCGAGTCCAACTCGTTTAAGAATAAATACTCAAAGTAAATATTCTTGAATTATATAGAACTACAATTTTAAATCCAATTTAAATTGTATCCAATACTAATTAATATTTAATTCAAAATTAAATAATTACACTTTCAATAGTGCCTTTTAGACTTGGATTCCAAATACAATCTTAACGGGTCTCAAAGACCCAATTAGTATCCAATACTATTCAATTAAAGTCCAATAGGCTTTCAAAAAATTCTTAAGGAATGGGCTTTGGCAATTATGGGTCAAACCCAAGATACCATGGCCCAATTAGGAATCACCATATGCCAAAAATCAATTTATGCCCATTAGGCCCAATTATCATAATTGGACTTTATGGAAATAGTTTTAGGCCCAATTGGATCCAACCAATTATCCTAAACCAAACTTGGCCCAACCAAGCCCATTAAGCCCAAATACAATAAATTAAATTAACTCATTATTCCAAATTACACATTAATTCAATTCAAGTGTAATTACCATAATTAATTAATTAATCTAATGCTTCCAAAACACTAATTAATTCAATTAATCATTCTCTACATTTACAATTCATGTCCAACACAAATTGAAGCAAAACAATTCATTATAACATGCTTTGTGTGAATACTTGGATGTATGAATGAATAATGTATTATAAGTGTGTTATAAGTAAAGCCATGTCATCTTTCAACAAATCACTTTTAGACGATCTTGAGTGTGTTATAAGTAAAGCCATGCCATCTTTCAACAAATCAAACTCATTATTTTATGCCTAACCACTTCCATCACATGTCTAACATGTGATGTAAGTGAAGTGGGTCCCACCACTTTTAAATTCCAAATTTAAGTCGGCTAATCCAACACGCAACTACGTTTGGGCTCGGGTTCGCTTAATTCCGAATTAATTGAATTTGTCGTTGCGACTTAATTAAATCCAATTTAATTCAATAATAATGCCTAGCAAAATTATTACGAAAGTCGCTTGCGAATTAATTCTAAATTAATTCGTTCGCTAGAATTAAAATCCAATTTAATTCCGCTTTGAAATCCGATTTCATTTAATATATCCAATATATTATTTTAGGCCAAATAAATAAATTAATAGTAAAATCCAATTTAACTATTAAATTTATTTTACCGATTAATTCCAAATTAATCGCGCTCTCTCCTATCGACGAATTTAATCCCGGATAAATTCTCGACGCAATTAATCCTAGATTAATTCTTTCTCTTTTAATTAATCCCAGATTAATTTATTGCCGTAATTAATCCCAGATTAATTTTCTCTCTCTCTCATAATTAATCCCAGATTAATTATGTTCGAGTCAAACATCATCGGTGAATCTTTGGGAGGCGACCCAAGAGATCCCTGGATATGTTGGCAGTAAATACAGTCATCGGACTATCCAAATACGTGCGTACCCGGTACCACGTTCTTACCGATTTACAAGACATGGTTGGCTTCTAGCAAAGCACCGTGCCTACCCAATTCTCCAGAAATATTCTTCAAAGGAATATATAATCTTTGTCAGGCGTAGCATACGTAGTATTGCGTATTATGATCCAGTATCGGATGTCACATGTTGGGCCTGGGGCACGAATTGTGTCTGCCCCGTACGAAGCATATATGGATCTCTGGTAACTAGTCTCTATAATCGGATAATCATGACCTTGTCATATTATCCCGATAGTTGCAGCATACAAGAGTACCAGCTCCGTATCCTGCGTGATCTCATCTCCATATGACTGAAGTGATACTTTCATCTTGACATCACACCCAATACACTACGATTCTCAGTATACCTAGAAGAGGCATACGCAGAACCTGTTAAAGCCCCGGATGACCAAAACCAAAGTATACTGATTGTCGCAAGTATTAGCGATGCAAGTCTTAGGTTAAGACCAAATACACCTACCCTGATTTGGATTCCCATAGACACATAGTCATACTACCAATGGGATTCTGAGGGGTCTATCCAGAGCGAAGCTGTTTCCGCACCATCGGTAAACAGAACCTCATATTACACTTGCATGAGTATCCAATACCCAAATATACGAGAACTATGCCTTACGCTTCCATAACGTGCACAGTGTGTAATACTAGTCTATTCCGCATTATCGATGTCCAGTCTCGATAATACTACGACTAGGGATATTTAATGATTAAACCTTACGTGGATTAATATTGTCTGATATCTTATTAATTTGGTACTAATCATGTGGACTTTTATCATTATTTATATATCCCAGTAATCCAATTACAAATGATAAAATAGCAATTTCCTTTGTCACATAGTTAATTTGTACAACAACCCCATGTTCTGTGTACAAATAGTGATGCTATGGGTCATAATTGTCCAACACCAAGTTCATTTTAAGTTTACCTGATCAATCTTATTAATGGCCAGTTAACAATAAGCATTAAGTTTAAGACTTAATAAATAAACTTTTAGATTACCCAAACTGTAAATTAACCCCTTATAAACCGGTGATATTGGATTTCATCACAACCCCAAATAATTGACTTAGTTACAACTCATAACTAGGGCTGGTAAAAACTTAAATAAAATAAAAAAACATAAATTAAATTGCTGAAAAATAAATGCTGAAATTAAATTGTTGTAAAGTAAAAGCTGTAAAGTAAAAGCTGAAAAGTAATTGCTGGAAATTAAAAAAACGTAAAAATACAATAAAAGAAAATGTTGAGGTTAAAGGATCCATTTTTATCACTACTATTTTAGATATCTCCCTTAATATAATATATTAACTTTGCGTGATAATTACCAACCAGTCATATAGGCGGTATCCTCATTAAGTCAAATTAATAATAAATTACCAACGGACCAATCAGGCGGTATCCAGTTTAGTCAGGTTAAAACCAATTTCAATATTTACCAACCGACTAATCAGGCGTTAAGTCAAGTTTTAACTAGTTTATATATTATATTTAAGGGAGATTAATCTAAATATTAGTAATAAAAGCTTTACCTCTTACCCCAGCAAGGGGGAGTTACCTCCTCATTACTGAAAAGTAAAAACTGAAAATTAAAGAAAGAAAAGTATTGTGCGTAAAAGTAAATTCCTGAAAGTAAAGACTGAAAAGTAAAGAAAAGAAAGTGCAAAAGCGAAAATTAATTACTGAAAGCTGTAAATAAACAAGCAAGATACAATCTTCTTAGTATTCTTAAGGAATTACATAGAAGAAAGTATCAAATGAAACTGAAATTTCGGCCTCTATTTATAGGGAAAATTGGTCTGCGCGTCGCGACGCAATGATGTGGCACACGCTCATTGGATGCTTTGATCTGTTATCTGCTGACGTGGCATGAGGAATCTGTCGGCCCAATAGAATGCTGACACATGGCAGATTTGGATGATTAACTCAATAATTGCGATGACATGGCGATGTTGATTGTCGGCAGCATGTGATGGTGACACGTGGCGCAATGTGATTTGTTGATGATGACGTGGACGACACGTGGCGCAATGACTCGGTATGCTACTGACATGGATGACACGTGGTAGACACGTGGATGACACATGGATGATGATGATTTTCGGCAACATGTGATGGTGACATGTGGCACGGCACACGTTAGCATATATGTTGTGATGTTGACACATGTTAGGCGCACATTAGTAGGATCTGGTGCACGTTAGCAAGATCCGGCGCACATTAGCAAGATCAAACTTCTCAGATTTTGACATGTGTCCCATCATATTTTAGTAGGCTCCCAGCGTACATTAGCGGTCGCGACACAGGCTGCGCGTCGCAATACCCTAAATGAAAGTTTTGCCCTTTTGCCCGTTTTTCACTGTTTTGGCCCCGAATCACCTCCAAAGAGTCCTGAAACTTTATTTATCTACAAAATAACAAAAAACACATCAAAATATTCACAAAAATCAAGAAACTATACAAAATATTAAGTCAAATGAGTGGGAAATAGTGATATATTTACCACTCATCACACCCCAAACCTAACATTTTCTAGTCCTCGAGCAAAATAACAAATAAATAACATAAATATTTTTAAAATAAAGATTAAGCTAAGCCACTTTCGTAGAGATCACGGTTGCATTTAGCGTATGCAACAAGCCTTTAAACCCCTAGGTGTCCCTAGTGGACGAGTTGTAGTCTCGTGAGGGCTTACAGCAACGATACCCACAAACGTTTTACAAAAGTAAAAAGATAGTAAAACTAATGCACACAAAAGTAAAAAGACAAGAGAAAAGAGAATAAAGAAGTTAGTGACTAATCATGTGAAACTTGTTATCTAATTTAAGAGTTGTTTTCTTTCTTTCCAAATTACCAAATAAGTAAATTCTCCGATTATTTTTACCATTCTCCATACACACAGCCAACAAAATATTAATCAATTCATTTTTCCCCATAATAGTCACAAGTGTAGTTGAAAAGAATGTAATATTTTTGTTCTAAAGTTATATCAGAATTCACACTTTTTTTAGGCAATGGAATATTTTTCTGATTTTTCTGATTCTTTTGATTTTTTTTTATATACAATATCCATCCATGTAGCGAGCTTTAGGCCAGTGACTCCCAAACCAGTTGGCTTTAGGGCACCAGGTGTTAAGACTCCTCATACTGACTTAATTACTCGGACTTCATATATATATATATATTTTTCTAACATCTTTGATCCATGTAGCGAGCTTTGGGTCAATGACTCCCAAACCAGTTGGTTTTAGGGCACTAAGTGTTAAAACACCCCTACGGACTTAATAACTCGGATCTCAGACGTTTTTTTTATTCCATCGCTTTTTTAGATGCTTCCTCCAATTAAACTAGAGCACTGGATATTACAAACATTTCAATTACATCTCATGTCCGTATGTTACCATGTATATTGATAATATATGTCAATTGAGCATATGAATATCCATTTTAGTCAGTTTTAATGGAGAATTCACAAATTAAATCATTCAAAAAGAAATAAACAAAAATTAACTTGTTCCGAAATAGGTTGAGATACGTCTTAGGAATGGAAATTCCTTACACAGCTATCTCACACCAATTTCACCTGATTAATCAAATTAAAAACACAAAAACACAAAATATTTTTTTAATTTTTTATATAATTTTTCAATTTTTTTTTGAATTTTTCAAAAATTTTGGACTAAAAATACAACAAAATACTACAACTATTCCCCACCCCCAAACCTAAATGAGACATTATCCCCAATGTCTTAAAAAGTAGAAGATGAGTTTCGAAGATAGTACATGGTTAGCTGAAATTCTACATCTAAAATGAAAATTAAAGGTTAAGATCCAGATTTATCCGACGCTTTTTACCCCGATCATTATCGGACCAGTTTATCTTGGAAATGATATGGTCAATTTGTGGTTCAAAGGCTAAGATTTGGTCAATTAAATCTAGGACAGTTCTGGCAGTGAAAATGAGTTCTTTTAAAGGTTTTGACACGAACCCATTCTCTGGGCATCATCAAGAAATACACATAGAAAATCATAGAATCCATCAGCGTTAAACAGTCCAATCGGTTTCTGGTGTATGTTCAAGTTCACCCAAGATAATACAGTAAAGATTTCCTCCATCGTGCCCAAGCCACCTGGCAAAACAATAAAAGCATCAGTATGGTTGATCATTTCTACCAGACGTTCAGACATACCTGGCATGATCAGCTCTTCTCCGTTTGATGATCCTATCAGATTCACCTCCGCCAAAGGTTTTGGGATGATTCCCAAGACTTGACTACCTCCATCCTGTACGGCCTTTGAAACGATCCCCATTAGTCCAAGATTGCCACCACCATATACTAGGTGCATATTCCTTTAAGCTAAGACTTGACCCAATTCATGTGCTGCTGCTACGTATTGTGGCTTAGTACCAACACTAGTACCATAAAAGACATAGATATTTACAACTCGTCTTCTTGAAATGGCTTCCATTTTTATGTATTTCTTTCTCAGCTCTGGATGCCTTCAAAAGTGCAATGATTAGTTGAATTTATAGAACCTTCCAATCAGACCCGTGCTTCAATAATCCAACGAATGTCAGTTGGAATACCTTTAATCATCAGTAGTCTCATCTGTTCCATGCGAGCTTTGTAGACTTTCATCAGAATATTTTGAGGGAGAGAAGGAAATTGCTTGTGAAGATTTGCGATAGTGTCTTCCATCTTGAAATGACTTAACCTGCAAAAAAACACACAAAAAAAAAAACACACCAAATCTGAATATATACACAAATTGCATGGGTTGCCTCCCAGCTAGCGCTAAGTTTAACGTCTTCAGCTAGACATGACTGCCCGAATATTAGGCTAGATCTGAAAGTGTGACACTTTCTTTTTGTCGCTCAATTGATTCTCCCTATTAGTGCTTGACACGCTTGTTTTTAATCTTGAATGTTTTGTTGGAGTTGGGATCATGTAACTCAACGACTCTATCTGGAAAAACTTTGGTGATTAAGAATGGACCTGACCACCGAGATTTTGGCTTCCATTGGAAGAGTTTCAATCTTTATTTGTTTAACAGTACCTTCTGCTTTGGTTCCAGTTGTATGCGCACTAACTTCTCATCATGTTTCCTTCTAGCCTTTTCTTTGTATAATTTGGCATTCTCAAAAGGCTGAATGTGAAATTCCTCCAATTCATTGAGCTGGTGGAACTGTTTCTCTTCTGTTGTTTGTAGTGCAAGAATTGGTTTCTTCAGTGCGCAGTATGCTTTATCTTCAGGCTCCACAGATAATTGACATGCTTTAAGATTGTCAGTAGAACTTTGCATTGCATTGGAGGTCTGTATGGTACTATTTATCACATCAAGTATGAAACATTCCTCTTTCTCGTCATTTGGAAAATTCATGGCTTTAAAAATATTGAATGTTACTTCTTGGTCATGTACCTTCATGGTTAGTTCTCCTTTTTGTACATCAATAATGGTTCGACCTGTAGCCAAGAATGGTCTCCCGATGATGATCAGCACGTCTTCATCTTCCTTCATATCAAGGACAATAAAATCTGATAGGAAAATGAATTTGTCAACTTTGACCAGCACATCTTCAACTACACCTCTCGAAAATACGAGCGTTCTATCAGTAAGTTGTAGAGAGACTGAGTTGGGCATTGTTTCTCTAATCTGCAGTTTCCTGTAAATAGAAAAAGGCATCAAGTTAACACTTGCACCTGAATCGCACAAAGTCTTACCGAATTCATGTTCTCATAAGGTGCAAGGAACAGTGAAAGTGCCAGGATCCTTCAACTTTGGGGGAAGCTTCATCTGAATGATGGCGCTGCATTTTTGATAATAATACTGTCTCATAATCTCCTAATCTGTGTTTTCGTGAAAGAATGTCTTTCATGAATTTGACATAGCTGGGCATTTGTTCCAACGCTTATGCAAATGGAATGTTGATATGCAGCTTTTTGAAGATCTCCACGAATCGAGAAAACTGCTTGTCTAGTTTATTCTTCTGGGACGCTGTGGAAAAGGTGAAGGTATAATGATTCTTTCTCGATCTTTTTCCTTTGCTTCTTTTCCTCCATCTGTGGAATTGATTCGTTGCTTTCTTTTGGAACTTCCTCAACAGTTGCCTTGACTCCAACATTTTTGTTAATTTCAGTACCGCTTTTTAATATGATGGCATGACATTGCTCATTCCCCATGTTCCTCAGATTTGGTTCAGTGTTGCTTGAAAGGTTACCTGGCGGTCTGTAACTCTGAGCATTGGCCAGTTGTCCAATTTGATTCTCCAGTGCTTTAATAGAAGCAAATTAACTTTGAATTAATGATGTTTGGGATTGAAACAAAGCATATTACCTAGCTGCTTGAGAGTCATGTTTTGCTTCTATCTTTTTCAAGTGGGTCAGCACTTCTGTTATTCCTGTTTCTTTGTCATACTCATGGCCTTTGTTATGTTGCTGTTGGAATCCGGATGGTGGATAGTTCCTTTGCCTCGAATTGTTGCTCCATACGAAATTGGGATGATTCCTCCACCCTGTGTTGTAGGTGTTGGAATATGGATTGTTCTCATGTCTGTTGAAATTGTTGACATAATTCACCGTCTCTTCATGTGGTTTGTCTCTAGTGCTCCTCCATATGGTGAACTTGTGGATCCAGTATTACCTTGCATGCTGAGAGTTTCCATGAATTTACATATCTAATCCAGCTTGGCATTTACTACTGTGTTGGCTACAACTTCATAAATTCCAGTAATTCTTTAGATCAAGCTCCTTTCTGTTGGCCATAATGAATTATTGTTAGCCATTTCTTCAATTAGGTCCCAGGCTTGATCTTCTCATTTTGCCATTAAAGCTCCTCCAGCAGCAGCATCAATTGTGGTTCTCATTATTCCAGAAAGTCCATTGTAAAAGGTTTGAACTTGTAGCCATTTTTCAATCTCATGGTGAGGACATTTCCGGAGTAAATCTTTGAATCTTTCCCAAGCTTCGCAGAGGGATCTGAATCTTGTTGCACAAAGGATGTGATATCATTGCTCAACTTTGCAGTTCTGGCTGGTGGAAAGTACTTTGCAAGGAATTTGGTGGCTGGTGGCTAGCGTGTTCCAAGTTGTGATGGAACCTGCTGGTGGTAATGAATGTAGCCAAGCCTTAGCTCTGTCTTTCAAGGAATATGGAAAAACACACAATCTCATTGTTTCTTCAGCTGCTCGATTGTAATTGAAGTACCGCAAACTTCCAGAGAAGTTGCTGATGTGGGCATTAGGATCTTCAGTTATATTCCCCCTAATCTGTACTGACTGCTGAATCATTTAAATGCATGTTTTGATGTCACACGCATTTGCTAGTAAGGGAGGAATTACAATACAAGAAATGAAGCCGTCAACCACCGAAATGGTTTTGTCTCGAATGGGAATTGGTGGTGCAACTTCCAAAGGTTCAGGTTCCATGTTGACTAATGCTTCTTGGCCTTCTCGTCTTTCCCTTCTCAATTATCTGATGGTTCTTTCAATTTCAGGGTCAAACGGATGGATTTCAAAGTTTCTGGTCCGTCTCATGTAGTGACTGAGAACCTGAAACACAAGAAAACGGAAATAATAAGTAAAAAGCAATTAGATACAAGTAAAGGTATCTAACCTCAAAACTAATAGTGAAAGATAAATAAGTCCCCGGCAACGGCGCCAAAAACTTGACCGGTGCGTAATCACACGCGTATAACGCAAGTGCACGTATCGTTCAAGTTGTATAAAAAGTATCGATCCCACGAGGACTTAAAACTTTTTATTAATTTATGAAGCTAAATGTTTACAAGTATCTAATGGATTGGTTGTTTGATTTGAAAGTGATTTAAACTTAAAACAAGTAAATAAAATTGCTCAAAAATAGATTGAAGAAAATTCAAATTTATAAAACTATCCAGGGTTGTGAATATTTCCAATATCTTTTAAAAGATGAAGTGGTTATTTTACGTTTGTGTAATATATTGGTTTATTAACCTGGAACACGAAATTATGTAAAAGCCTCTTCCGATGGTCAAATACAAATACCCAGTGTAACCCAATTAATCATATTCCTATGTCAACCAAGTTACCTGAATTCATTAAGTGCAAGTTCCAATTATGGCTACCCCCGCCCGACATGTATATTCCTATCATGTAAGGAAATCTATTAAAGGGTTATCTATCCTCAAGGAAGATCGTGGGTTATTAAGTCTAAGATCTTTAACCTAAAATCCTTTTTCCAAGTTCATTTTAAGTTTACCTGATCAATCTTATTAATGGTCAGTTAACAAGAAGCATTAAGTTTAAGACTTAATAAATAAACCTTTAGATTACCCAAACTGTAAATTAACCCCTTATAAACCGGTGATATTGGATTTCATCACAACCCCAGATAATTGACTTAGTTATAACTCATAACTAAGGCTGGTAAAAACTTAAATAAAATAAAAGACATAAATTAAATTGTTGAAAATTAAATTGCTGAAAAGTAAATGCTGAAATTAAATTGCTGAAAAGTAAAAGCTGAAAAGTAATTGCTGGAAATTAAAAAATGTAAAAATACAATAAAAGAAAATATTGAGGTTAAAGGATCCACTTTTATCATTACTATTTTAGATATCTCCCTTAATATAATATATTAACTTTGCGTGATAATTACCAACCAGCCATATAAGCGGTATCCTCATTAAGTCAAATTAATAATAAATTATCAACCGACCAGTCAGGCGGTATCCAGTTTAGTCAGGTTAAAACCAATTTCAATAATTATCAACCGACCAATCAGGCGGGGTATCCTAATTAAGTCAGGTTTTAACTAGTTTATATTTTATATTTTATATTTAAGAGAGATTAATCTAAATATTAGTAATAAAAGTTTTACCTCTTACCTCATCAATGAGGAGTTACCTCCTCATTACTGAAAAGTAAAAACTGAAAATTAAAGAAAGAAAATATTATGCGTAAAAGTAAATTACTGAAAGTAAAGAATGAAAAGTAAAGAAAAGAAAGTGCAAAAGCGGAAATTAATTACTGAAAGCTGTAAATAAACAAGCAAGATACAATCTTCTTAGTATTCTTAAAGAATTACATAGAATAAGGTATCAAATGAAACTGAAATTTGGCCTTTATTTATAGGGAAAAATTGTTCTGCGCGTCGCGACGCGTGACCATTGCGCGTCGCGACGCGATGACCTGGAACACGCTCATTGGATGCTTTGATCTGTTATCTTTCAACGTGGCATAAGGAATCTTTCGGCTCAATAGAATACTTACACGTGGCAGATTTGGATGATTAACTCAATAATTGTGATAACATGGCAATGACGTGGCGATGTGGATTGTCGGAAGCATGTGATGGTGAATCGTGGCGCAATGTGATTTGTTGATGATGACGTGGACGACACATGGTGAAATGACTCGGTATACTGCTGACGTGGATGACACATGGCAGACACGTGGATGACACATGGCTGATGATGATTGTCGGCAACATATGATGGTGACACGTGGCACAGCGCACATTAGTAGATATGCTGTGATGTTGACATGTGCCAGGCACACGTTAGCAGGATCAGGCGCACGTTAGCAAGATTAAACTTCTCAGATTTTGACACGTGTCCCGGCGTATTTTAGCAGGCTCCCGGCGCACGTTAGTGGTCGCAATGCAGGCTGCGCATCGCGATGCTCCAAATGAAAATTTTGTGTTGGGAAGCGGCCGTGAGTGCGCAGCGGAAAATTAAAAATTATGATGCCGCTATCCTTTGCCCAAGACCCATTTTTTTTTATTATTCTACAAGCCTAGACATGTTACTATATATTCTAAGCATAAAAACTCATAAAACATGAAAGGAACATAAACTTAAACATGCTAACTATCATAAGAACTCTAATTAAAAAGAAAAAAAAAAACTTACTTGAACCGAAGACTCCTCCAGTCATCCCTCCAATCTACAAGCTTTTCTCAAACTCAGCAAGCTCTTCCATGTTCCAAAGAGCCACCCAAGTGTGTGGCCTCCAAAGGTGCACACACCAAAGCCAAAACTCAACGGCAAGACTACTCCTTGAGTGCACGGGTATTTTGCCATTGGTGCCAGCCTAGGCAAATACCTCAAAATGTTTAACTTGATATTCCTCTAGTCAATTAGACTTAAGGACCCTCAAAATTAGTGGCTTACTCTTAAACCCAAGATATGAAAGTTTTGGTGTAAAAATTTGTAAAGAATTCTTTGGGTTTATATAGGTGCTCCAAAGACAACAAAATTAATTAAGAATCCGATGTGGGATAAATGCTAATTTAATCTTAGCCATTGGGTCTTAATTTAGTGATTTAATGAGATTATAAAACACTAATAAGAGTTTGGGCCGAATTGGAATTCAAAACAAATAACAAATAAATAAAATAAAAAAATGAAGGCCGCATCTGCGTCCTTATTTATTATTTATTCCAATTCCCAAAGTGCCCATATCGTCATTCACCAATCCCTAAGCCACTATGGAACCTCATAAATGATATGTTCAATAATTAAACACATTGAACCATTTATGACCAATTCCTACAGCAATCATATATGATGTTAAATTTGTACTGTGCACTGTTAACCATTGATTTCGACTTTATTGTGTGTGACCTTTTGGTTTCCCTCAAGTTGGACATGAAATGAATCGTGATAATTTAATCGAACATAAATTATCCTCCGATCAGATGGTCGTTCGATTTCAATGACCAAGGTTGACATCTAGCAACATGCCAAGGCCCCAAATGAGAAGGAAAGATATACCCATTATATATGTGGTTTACATATGATACGGTCCCTCACCTCACTATATCCGCACCGTTTCACCTAGGGTATGGAAAGTGTCTACCCATATAGTCAAAGGTATGTGTGATAGTGTCATGAATCGCGCTAACCGGAAATACTACTCTTATAAGAAAATATTATCCGAGAGAGTGACCATTCTCTGTTGTATCTTTACAAAATTCATGTGTTTCAACAAATGACCCAATCATACCCTTATGACCGGATCTTTTGAACTGGGGAAAGAGAATGTCAAAGTTATTTGATCCACACATAAGATTGTAAAGACCTCAAGTCTAAGTACTAGTCAAACAATCGATACATGAAAGGTCTCACAGAGACATGGGATAACACTCCATATGAAAACTTTCGGCAGTCAGTTCGATGGACACGAGCAACTCATGCATCCATATGATACACCAAGAGGACGGATCTCCGCTAGTAGCCTATGAGATTGGCTACCCACTTAAGGGCAGATCATATTATCATGCTAGTCTCTCCGCTTTCTGAACGCCCAGATTATTCACAAAACTATGACTAGGAATGTTTGAGAGTAATGATTCTCATAAGGCGTGGAAGCCATCATCTTATTACTCCAAGGGCTTTATTACAGTGTTTGATGATTCATATAATTTATGTAAGACACATATAATAAAGATTTCCATTTTATTAATTAATGAAAATATTACAAACACATGTACATATAGCCCATCCACAAGTTGGGTATAGGGCATATCCCTAACAATCTCTCACTTGCATTATAGCCAACTAGTATGAATCTGGACATCATACTTTCGGGTGTGCCTATCATGCTTTTGTTGAGTCAGCCTTTTACTCAGAGAATCTGCAAGATTATCTTATGTTGGTATTTTCTCTATAATAACTTCTATTCTCTCAACAATCTCCCTTATAAGATGAAATCGCCTGAGAAATTGCTTGGATTTCTGGTGGGACCTTGGTTCCTTTGATTGAGCAATGGCGTCCGTGTTGTCACAGTACATCGTGACGCCATTCTTTATCGCGTGAAGCACTTCCAGCTATGTGATGAACTTATTTATCCAGACTGCTTCTTTAGCTGCCTCAGATGCTGCAATATATTGGGCTTCAGTGGTGGAGTCTGCTGTAGTTGACGGCTTTGAGCTTTTCCAAATGACAGCTCCGCCATTCAAAGTAAACATATATCTTGTTTGCGATCTGTTGTCATCCTTATCGGTCTGAAAGCTCGCATCACAGTAACCAATGACTTTCATCTCAGAATAATCTCCGTATGTTAAAAACACATCCTTAGTTCTTCTCAGATACTTGAGGATTGTTTTGGCAGTTGCCCAGTGTTGCTCACCAGGATTTGCCTGATACATTCTCGTTATGCTAAGAGCATAAGAGACATCAGGTCTTGTACATAACATGGAGTACATGATTGATCCTATTACCGAAGCATAAAGGATCCTACTCATACGCTATCTATCTGAAGGAGTATGTGGACATTGCTCCTTAGATAATTTGATTCCATGACAAGTAGGTAAATTACCTCTTTTGGAATCTTCCATTTTGAATCTTTTCAAAACTTTATCTATATACGTAGATTGAGAAAGTCCTAATAACCTCTTAGATCTATCATGGTAGATCTTAATTCCGAGGATGTAGGCTGCTTCTCCCAAATCTTTCATGGAGAAATTCTGAGATAACCATTGCTTGGTGGCTTGCATCTTGGGAATATCATTCCTGATGATTAATAAGTCATCGACATATAATACAAGAAATACAACAGCACTCCCACTACTTTTCCTGTAACACAAGGCTCGTCTACATTTTTGATGAAGTCAAATTCTTTGATTGTCTCATCAAATCATATATCCAACTTCTGGAGGCTTGCTTGAGTCCATAAATGGATCGTTTAAGCTTGCATACTTTATTATGATGATCTTTAGATGAAAACCCCTCAGGTTGTGTCATATAGACTTCCTCTACGAGGTTACCATTAAGGAAAGTTGTTTTGACATCCATCTGTCAAATCTCATAATCAAAGTGTGCAGTTAGTGCCAGTAAAATTCGAATGGACTTTATCATTGCAACATGCGAGAAGGTTTCGTCATAGTCAATTCCTTGAATTTGTCTATAACCTTTCGCCACCAACCTAGCCTTATAGGTTTGGATGTTGACTTCTACATCAGTTTTACACTTGTAAATCCACTTGCAGCCTATGGGTTTTATCCCTTCAGGTGCATCCACCAAGTCCCAGACTTGATTCTGATACATAGAGTCTATTTCGGATTTCATGGCCTCAAGCCACTTGACTGAATCAATGTCACGCATTGCTTCGTCATAACTGGTGGGATCGTAATTATCAATGACTTGATCATGTTCCTCATTAATATGGAAACCATATCTTTCAGGCTCATATCTTTCCCTACCAGACCTTCTAAGTTCATAACCTTGTGGTTGTTCCGTCACTGCCCTTTTGAGGGGCCTAAGGTTTAGTTCTATGTTAGTTTGTTCTTCTCGTACCTCATCGATGTCAAGTTTACTCCCACTATATTTCTTGAGAAGGAATTCATTCTCTAGAAATTTAGCATTTAGTGAGACAAATGTTCTTTGTTCATTTGGGACGTAGAACACGTATGCTCTTGAGTTCAAGGCATATCCTACAAACTTACATTTAACTGCCCTATCATCCAATTTTTAGTTTGTGTGAGCTTAACATATGCGTCACATCCCCAAACTCTTAGATAACTAAGACTAAGACGTTTCCCAGACCATAACTCATATGGTGTTTGACTAACAGTCTTGGAAGGAACTTGGTTTAGTAGTAGTGTTGCAGTTTCTAAAGCAAGACCCCAAAATAAAAGAGGTTGATTCGTGTCTGGCATCATTGATCGGACCATATCTAATAATGTCTGATTTTTCCTTTCGGAGACCCCATTATGTTGTGGAGTTCCCGAATGAGTCCACTGGGAAACAATGCCATTTTTCACAAGTAATCTTGAAATACGTTGCTTAAGTATTCACCACCTCGGTCAGACCTTAGTGACTTAATACTTTTATTAAGCTGGTTTTCAACTTCAGCTTTGAAGTCTTTGAATTTCTCAAAGGCTTCAAATTTATACCGCATAAGGTACACATACCCATATGGCGAGTGATCATCGATAAAGGTAATGAAGTAGGAGAATCCACCTCTAGCGGTGACTGACATTGGTCCGCATTGTTGGACAATTATGACCCATAGCGTCACTATTTGTAAAAGACATTGTGGTTTTTATACAAATTAACTATGTGACAATGGAAATTGCTATTTTATCATTTTGTAATTAGATTACTTGAATATATATAAATGATAAAAGTCCTCATGATTAGTTCCGGATTATAAGATATGAGACAATATCAATCCATAAAGGTTTAATCAATAAATATCCCTAGTCGTAGTATTATCGAGACTGGACATCGATAATGCGGAATAGACTAGTATTGCACTTGTGCGTGTTATGGAAGCGTAACAACATAGTTCTTATATATTTAAGTATTGGATACTTATGCAAGTGTGATAGGAGGTTGTGTTTGCCGATGGTACGGAAATAGTTTCGCTCTGGATAGACCCCTCGGAATCCCATTGGTAGTATGACTATGAGTCTATGGGAATCCGATTTAGGGTAGGTGTATTTGGTCTTAACCTGAAGCTTGCATCGCTAATACTTGCGACAATCAATACGCATTGGTTTTGGTCATCCAGGACTTTAACAGGTTCTGTGTACGCCTCTTCTGGGTTTATTGAGAATCGTAGTGTATTAGGTGTGATGTTAAGACGAAAGTATCACTTCAGTCATATGGAGATGATGATCACGCAGGGATACAGAACTGGTTCTCTATTATGTTGCAACTCTCGGGATAATATGACAAGGTCATGATTATCCGATTATAGAGACTAGTTACTTGTGATCCGATAAATGCTTCATACGGGGCAGGCACTGTTCCAGCCCCAGGCCTTGCATGTGACATCAGATACTGGATCGCAATACGCTATACTACGTATACTACACCTGACAAAGATTATATATTCCTTAAAATAATATTTCTGGAGAATTGGGTAGGCACGGTGCTTTGCTAGAATCCAACCATGTCTTGTAAATCGGTAAGATCATGGTACCGGGTATGCAGGTATTCGGATAGTCCGACGACCGGATTTACTACCAACATATACAAGGATCTCATGGGTCACTTCCCGAAGATTCACCGATGGCATATGACTCTAACAAAATTAATCTGGGATTAATTATAAGAGAAAGAAAATTAATCTGGGATTAATTACGACGACAATTTATCTGAGATAAAATTCGATAAGAATAGAGAGAATGATTAATTTGGAATTAATTGATTAAATAATATATTCGATATATTAAATGAAATTAGATTTCATAACGGAATTAGAATTGGATTTTAATTCGGGAGAACGAATTAATTTAGAATTAATTCACGAGCGACGTTCGTAATAATTTTGCAAGGCATTATTATTTAATTAAATTGGATTTAATTACGTCGCGACGGAAAATTCGTTTAATCGGATTAAGCGAACCCGAGTCCGAAGTGTGTTGAGCAAGCCACTTGAATTTTGAATTAAAGTGGGTCCCACCAACTTACATCACTTGTCCATCAAGTGTCAAAGTTGATTGATGGGAGTAGTTGGAGGCATTAAATGCATTTTCCCTCCAAAACTTTGCTTAGCCTTTTGGTAAAGCATATACCAAAATTTGGTATTGATTTTTCATAAGTAGTAATTGATTTTAGAAATCAAAATATCAAAAAGCCAAATAACTATCTCATCTCCTCCTTTTGTCGTGAACCACCAAGAACAAAAGAATGAATTTTGTTGCAATTTTCTTCCTTAGCTAGCACTTAAAGAATCATACAAAGGTGATAGGGAGACCTTTCCCATTGAGTTTGGAATCAAACATCAAGCTTGAGGCTCAACATACAAATCAAAAGAGGAGCTTGAAGCACTTCAAATGAGCAAAAGTTTTGAACTTTCCACCTACATCCAATCCGTTCAAAGTAAGTATTTCCACTACTTCTTTGCGTATTCACACATCTTTTATGCTTAAATGTTCTTGGGATTGATCTTAGAGACCCAACAATGGTAGCAGGTTTTGCTCACTGGTTTGTCCTTCGTCAAGCTCCAAGCTTCGTCGAACGATTCCAGGCTCATGGGTGGACTTCCCTATCACCTTCGCATGTCTCGTAAGTGTGCTAGCACTTATGATTTTGTGACAAAATCACACTCTAGTGTTTCCCACTGCTCAAGTTTTTGAATGAAACCAGTAAGCTATTTTGGCCCCAAGGGCGTGAGAGAGAAGAAGGGAATGGAGAGAGAGAGTTGTGTTTGGTTTGTCAAATTTGTGTATTAAATACACACATTTGAATTTCAAATGCATTTCACTTGAATTTGGCTTTTAAAAGTCAAACCATTAAAGCCCCAACCACTCACATCACTCAATCCATCAAGTTGTCAAGTCACATCACTCAAAGTGACTTGTGATTTGACGTTTGATGCGACTAGTGATTTGACGCTTGATTTGATATGCCGCACTCGAATTCGAAATGCGAATGCATTCGCAAATAATCTCGGGCTCGGGTTCGTTAATTCCAAATTAACGAATTTTCCCTTGCGTCAAAATTAAATGATTACGCCTAGCAAAGTCACTATTCACGTCGCTAACGAATTAATTCTAAATTAATTCGTTCGCCCGAATTAAAATCGAATTTTAATTCCGCGTCGAAATCCAATTTCGTTTAATATATCAAATATATTAATTAATCGATTAATTCCAAATTAATCATTATCTCTCTTTTAATGATATTTTATCCCAGATAAAATATCTCCGCAATTAATCCCAGATTAATTTTCTCTCTCTTCTAATTAACCCCAGATTAATTTAGAGTGTGAGTTATACGTCATCGGTGAATCTTTGGGAAGCGACCCATGAGATTCCCGGATATGTTGGCAGTAAATCGGTCGTCGGACTATCCGAACACGTAAGTACCAAGTACTACGTTTATACCGATTTACAAGACAAGGTTGGCCTATAGCAAAGCACCATGCCTACCCAATTCTCCGGAAATATACTTACAGGAATAAAGGATCTATATCAAGCGTAGTATACGTAGTATTGCGTATTTATGTCCAGTATCGGATGATCACGTGCTAGGCCTGGGGCTGGAATTGTGTCTGCCCCGTACGAAGCACATGTCGGATGTCTGGTGACTAGTCTCCATAATCGGATATACATGACCATGTCATAATATCCCGATAGGTGCAGCATTTAGGAGAACCAGTCATGTATCCTACGTGACCATCATCTCCATATGACTAGAGTGACACTTCCGTCTTGACATCACACCCAACACACTACGATTCTCAATATACCCAATATTAGCGTACACAGAACCTGTTAAAGTCCTGGACGACCGCAACCAAAGTATATTGATTGTCGCAAGTATTAGCGGTGCAAGTCTCAGGTTAAGACCAAATACACCTACCCTGATTTAAGACTTACATAGACACATAGTCACACTACCAATGGAATTCCGAGAGGGTCTATCCAGAGCGAAGCTGTTTCCCGTACCATCGGTAAAACACAACCTCCTATTACACTTGCATGAGTATCCTATACCCAAAATATATGAGAACTTTACCGTTGTGCCCTCACAACTCGCACAAGTGTAATAGTAGTCTTTTACGTGTTTATCGATGTCCAATCTCGATAATACTCTGACTATGGATATTTAATGATTTATCCTTCATGGACTGATACTGTCTCATATCATTCTCGGTCCAGGAACAAATCACAAGGACCTCCTATCATTTATACATCTAGGTGATCTAATCACAAATGATAAGAGTGCAATCTCCTTTGTCACATAGTTAATTTGTACAACAACACAATGATATGTACAAATAGTGACGCTATGGGTCATAATTGTCCAACAATGATTAAATCCATTCGGATAATGCTTGCTATTGCTGCATATTTCGATTACGAAATATGGCTGATGGACGTCAAAACCATTTTCCTTAACGGAAACCTTTTGGAGGATGTTTATATACAACAACCTGATGGTTTTGTCATACCAAAACATGCGAACAAGGTTTGCAAGTTAAATCGATCCATTTATGGATTGAAGCAAACATCGCGTTCTTGGAACCAACGTTTTGATGAGATCATAAAAGAATATGATTTCATTCAAAATGATGATGATCCTTTTGTATATAAGAAGGTTAGTGGGAGCGTACTGACATTCATTGTCCTTTACGTTGATGATGTATTGCTTATTGGCAATGATATTCCCATGCTACAATCGATGAAAGCTTGGCTTTCATTAAAATTCTCCATGAAATATCTGGGAGAGGCAGCCTTTATTCTAGGAATAAAGATCTATATGGATAGATCTAGAAAGCTGCTTGGACTCTCCCAGAGCACGTACATTGACAAAGTGTTGAAGAGATTCAACATGGAATAGTCTAAGAGGGGACTGTTGCCAGTGTCACATGATGTCACTCTATCTAAGGACATGTGTCCTAAAACTCAAGATGAGAGATACAACATGAGTCGGATCACGTTCGCTTCGGCAGTCGGATCAATCATATATGCCATGATATGTATGTGACCTGATGTCTCATATGCTTTGAGCATGTGTAGTCGCTATCAGGCCGATCTAGGTGATGGTCACTGGGTTGCGGTTAAGAACATCCTTAAGTATCTTAGACGAACTAGGGATGCGTTTTTTTAATCTATGGAGATGGAGAACTTGAGGTAACTGGGTTTACCGACGCAAGTTTCCAAACCGATAAAGACGACCGTAAGTCGCAATCTGGGTACATATTTTGTTTGAACAACGGACCAGTAAGCTGGAAATCTTCCAAGCAATAGACTGTTGCCGATTCAACAACAGAAGCTGAATATATTGCTGCAGCTGAAGCCGCAAAAGAGGCAGTTTGGATCCGTAAATTCCTAATTGGATTAGGAGTAGTTCCGTTAGCAGCTGAGCCCGTTCTATTGTATTGTGAAAATAACGGGGCTATAGCGCAGGCTAAGGAATCGTGGTCTCATCAACGATCCAAGCATGTTCTTCGACGTTTCCATCTGATTCGTGAGATCATACATCGTGGCGATGTGAAGATCGAGAAGGTCGCATCAGATGACAATATTACAGATCCGCTGACGAAAGCTATTCCTCAGTAAAATTTTGAGCGACATGTACATAGTTCAGGTGTTAGATACTTGAGTGACTGGCTATAGGCCAAGTGGGAGATTATTGGACAATTATGACCCATAGCGTCACTATTTTTAAAACCATCAGATTGTGGTTTTTGTACAAATTAACTATGTGACACAAAATGGAAATTGATTTTATCATTTTGTAATTAGATTACTTGAATATATATAAATGATAAAAGTCCTTATGATTAGTTCCGGATGATAAGATATGAGATAGTATCAATCCACGAAGGTTTAATCATTAAATATCCCTAGTCGTAATATTATCGAGACTGGACATCGATAATACGGAATAGACTATTATTGCACTTGTGCGTGTTATGGAAGCATAACAGCATAGTTCTCATATATTTAAGTATTGGATACTTATGCAAGTGTGATAGGAGGTTGTGTTTTCTGATGGTACGGAAACATTTCGCTCTGGATAGACCCCTCGGAATCTCATTGGTAGTATGACTATGTGTGTAGGTGTATTTGGTCTTAACCTGAGACTTGCATCTCTAATACTTGCGACAATCAATACGCTTTGGTTTTGGTCGTCCGGGACTTTAACAGGTTTTGTGTACGCCTCTTCTGGGTTTATTGAGAATCGTAGTGTATTAGGTATGATGTCAAGACGGAAGTATCACTTCAGTCATATAGAGATGATGATCACGCAGGGATACATAACTGGTTCTCTATTATGTTGCAACTATCGGGATAATATGACAAGGTCATGATTATCCGATTATAGAGACTAGTTGCTTGTGATCCGATATATGCTTCGTACGGGGCAGACACTATTCAGCCACAGGCCTTGCATGTGACATCAGATACTGAATCGCAATACGCTATACTACGTATACTACACCTGACAAAGATTATATATTCCTTAAAAAGAATTTCTGGAGAATTGGGTAGGCACGGTGCTTTGCTAGAAGCCAACCATGTCTTGTAAATCGGTAAGAACGTGGTACCGGGTACGCACGTATTCGGATAGTCCGACGACCGGATTTACTACCAACATATCCAGGTATCTCATGGGTCACTTCCCGAAGATTCACCGATGACGTATGACTCGACAGAATTAATCTGGGTTTAATTATAAGAGAGAAAATTAATCTGGGTTTAATTACGGCGAGAATTTATCTGAGATAAAATTCGATAAGAAGAGAGAGAACAATTAATTTGGAATTAATTGATTAAATAATATATTCGATATATTAAATGAAATTAGATTTCATAACGGAATTAGAATTGGATTTTATTCAAGCGAACAAATTAATTTAGAATTAATTCGCGAGCGATGTTCGTAATAATTTTGCAAGGCATTATTATTTAATTAAATTGGATTTAATTACGTCGCGACGGAAAATTCGTTTAATCGGATTAAGCGAACCCGAGTCCGAAGTGTGTTGAGCAAGCCACTTGAATTTTGAATTAAAGTGGGTCCCACCAACTTACATCACTTGTCTATCAAGTGTCAAAGTTGATTGATGGGAGTAGTTGGAGACATTAAATGCATTTTTCCCTCCAAAACTTTGCTTAGCCTTTTGGTAAAGCATATACCAAAATTTGGTTTTGATTTTTCATAAGTGGTAATTGATTTTAGAAATCAAAATATCAAAAAGCCAAATAACTCTCTCCTCTCCTCCTTTTTCCGTGAACCACCAAGAATAAAGGAATGAATTTTGTTGCAATTTTCTTCCTTAGCTAGCACTTAAAGAATCATACAAAGGTGATATGGAAACCTTTCCCATTGAGTTTGGAATCAAACATCAAGCTTGGAGTTCAACATACAAATCAAAAGAGGAGCTTGGAGCACTTCAAATGAGCAAAAATTTTGAACTTTCCACCTACATCCAATCCGTTCAATATAAGTATTTCTGCTACTTCTTTGCGTATTCACACTTCTTTTATGCTTAAATGATATTGGGATTGATCTTAGAGACCCAACACGCATACATCAGAGTGTATGAGTGCTAATGTCTCCGTTGCACGCTGTCATTTACCTTGGAAGGGTAATTTGGTCATTTTACCAAGTAAACAAGACTCACAAGTTCCATAAGGTTCATATTTGAAGGGTCTGAAATACCCATCCTTATGTAGCTTAGTTAATCTTATTTCAATGATATGACCTAAGCGATTGTGCCATAGAAGTGATTCATTGAGATTATTCGAGTTAACGTTGTATTTATTAGAGGTTGAAAATTATTTGTTAGTTTGTAAGACATAGATACCATTATTCAAAATACCATCTCCATATTTTATTTCATTGAAATAAATAGAACATTCATTACAAATTATTAGGCATGAAAAGCCTTTATTACATAAAGAAGAAATAGAAATGATGTTATTTACTAGAGAATGTACATAAACAAAATCTTCTAAGTCTAAAACTAAACCATTCGGAAAAACTAATGAATAACTCCCCACGCATAATGCAGCCAGTTTTACTCTATTACCCATGCTTAAGTCAACCTCCCCATGACGGAGTCTCCTACTGTTTCTCAGGCCCTACACATTGTTACACAAGTGAGTCCCACAACCGGTGTCAAGCACCCAAGTAGAAGGTTCAGAGTTTTGAGAATATAGTTCAATCATATACAACATACCTGAAGCATTGGGCTTCTTGGCCTTTTGGGCTTCCCTAGCTTCTTTGGCTTTCAAGGATCTGCAGTCTTTCTTCCAATGACCCTTCTTTCCACAAAAGAAACATTTCCCATTTCCATTTTTCTTCTCAACCTTACCATTGGGCTTTAGGTGATCTGAAGCCTTGGCCTTGCCTTTATTTTTCTTTGGGCCTCGTGGCTTCAGGTCCGTACCCGTAAGCATGACGAAGGTTTTAAGCTCCGGTTTCAAGTCCTTCTCTACTTGCTTTATCAGATTGTGCAATTCTGCTAATGTAGCTTCTTTATTAGACAAATGAAACTGCATACTAAAGTTAGAGAAGTCTTTTGGTAAGGACTGAAGAATTAGATCGTGACCTATCTCATGATCCATGATGAACCCAAGGTTGGCCAATTTTTCAATGTGGCCAATCATCTTAAGCAAATGTCCACTAACAGACCTTTCCTTATACCTTGTTTGGAATAAGGCACATGACACTTGGAATCTCACGGTATGAACGGAAGTTGCATACAACTCCTTCAAGTGAAAGATGATGGTTTGAGCATCCATATCTTCGTGAGTTTTCTGTAG
Organism: Zanthoxylum bungeanum; assembly: GCA_019454045.1. Classification (NCBI taxonomy): domain Eukaryota; kingdom Viridiplantae; phylum Streptophyta; class Magnoliopsida; order Sapindales; family Rutaceae; genus Zanthoxylum; species Zanthoxylum bungeanum. The sequence goes on along the minus strand of SKCR01024480.1, from coordinate 3,548 downwards.
TTCATCCGACATAGAGCCAAACATTATGCAAACTGCTTGCTCATCATCATCGACGTGTTTCTTCAAAGCATCAATGTATTTTGGTCAGCATCTTCTGCAGGTTTATGGGGAATGGTCTTTCAAGAACATAGAAAATATTTTCTTTTCATAAGACAATTTTAAGGTTTCTAAACCAGTAATTGTAGTTGTCCCCTTTGAGCTTATGCTCATCAAGGATGGAACGAAGTGATACTCTGTTTGCCATTTGAATGTTTGTGAAATATTTTAACCCACCTGTTAAGAGAGAATGTTAAAATTAGGAATATGTTTTCATTAATGTTTCATAATAACATGGGCTTTTAATATTATGAAGTTTCTCCCACTCAACTATTTTAAAATTTTAAGCAAATCACAGCAACCCTATATGATGGATTTCTTGTGGGCAAAAATCCCATTATCATCATTTCACAATTCTGACTAGGGTCGGTCGTTATAAAATACGATAATTAGGTAAGTTCCCAACCAATTTATGATATAAATCACAATTCCTTGATCATTGGGTTGGGCAATCAAACATGCCATAGTTTATTCTAGTCCTTGTGGACACCCAATCTTTGCCACTAAGTTATAAGACCACGCCTAAGGGTCGCTGTGTCATATGACTCAGAAAACTAAAACCATTGTCAATAGTACGATTTAGGGACAAACTGGTAAAGCCTAGTCCTGCCAATACGGTTTAAGCCCTTTGGGTCTATACTTTACAATGGGAGGCAAATTTTAGACTTAAATTATTATTGATGATTTTAGCAAGTTTAAGTGAATAACTATCAAATGGATTCCTCCATTGAAAATTCCCCAGAGGGAGGGTGGAGCAAACTCTCTTAAATACCCTTACCTCTTAGGCTCTCATTGCCTTAGTAACAGGAATAAACAATAGATCCTTCTGTTGGGTTTCTATTAAGTCTCATGGATCATTTATAAGCATAAAACACATGTGAATACGCAAAGGATAATGGCGGAATCAAACTCACAATGAACGGATTGGATGCTACGAAGAACAACAAATCTTTTTATGCCCTTTGAACACCTCCAAGGCTCACAACAATGACTGGTTTTCGTCTCCTCAAATTCAGCCATGGTCCCCCATTGAAGTCTTCAAGCTCCAAGCTTCCAAAATGGATTCCAAGCTCACGAAATTACTGCCCTATCACCTTGGCATGTCTCCTAGAGTGTGCTAGCACTTTGATTTTGCAACAAAATCACCTATTTTCTTCCTTGTGTTTCACGGTGATTAACCAGAAACAGAAGAACAAGAATCGGTCCAAGACCGAGAGAGAAAGATGGGGAAGAAGAGAGAGAATAAAAAATGTGTATTCTATTTTTGTTTTAAAAAAACAAATAAACATATACCAATTTTTCTTTTTCAAAAGTCAAGCCTTAAATGCCTTCAACCACCAACATCAATCAATCAAGTGACAACTTGTCACATCACTCAAGTTGTCATATTTTGGTGATCTAATCACAAATGATAAGAGTGCAATCTCCTTAGTCACATAGTTAATTTGTACAACAACACCATGATCTGTACAAATAGTGACGCTATGGGTCATAACTGTCCAACAATCTCCCACTTGGCCTATAGCCAGTCACTCGAGTGTCTGACACCCGAACTATATACGGTTGGCTCAAACTGCTGAGGAAAGGCTTTCGTCAACGGATTTGCTTGATTATCATCGTATGCGATTTATACGATCATCACATCGCCACGATGTATGATCCGAACGAATCAGATGAATATCGAAGTATATATCTGGATCGTTGATGAGACCATTATTCTTTAGCCTGTGCTGAAGCCTAGCTCAGCTGCTAAAAGAACTATATCTAATCTAATTAGTTTTATTATCAATCCAGAAGGCTTCTATTACTGCTTCAGCTGCAGCAATAACCTGTATTTGTTGTTTATTCGGTAACAGTATCTTACTTGGAAGATTTCCAACTCACTGTTCTGTTATTCAAACTGTGTAGTACTGTTTTGTGACTTATAGTCGTTTTATCGGTTGGGAAACTTGTAGTAGTGATCCCAGTCACTTCAAATTCTCATTCTCCATAGATTAAGACAGCATCCTTAGATCTCTAAGATACTAATGGATGTTCTTAATATCAATCTAGTGACTATCACTTGGATTGGCCTGTTTGTGAATCCATATGCTCAAAGTGAATGAGACACCAGGTCGCGTATATTTTTCAATGTACGAATTCTCGGAGAGTTTTCATGAAAGCCAAGCTTTCACCGATTGTTTTATGGGAATATCATTTCCAAGAAATGACATATATTATCATTATTTATAGGACATTTATTGTCAGTACGCTCCCACTGACCTCCTTATATACACAAGAATCATTTCGTTTTGAATTAAATTATACTCCATTATGATTATATCAAAATGATAATTCCAAGAACTCAATGCTTGCTTCAATCCATACATGGATCAATTAACCTGCAAACCTTGTTTGCTAGTTTTGGTACGACAAAACCGTCAGGATGTTGTAAACATCCTCCAAAAGGTTTCCTTTTCAGGAAAGCAATTTTCCCATTCAGCTGTCATATTTCATAAATGAAAAATGCAGCATTAGCAAGCATTATCCAAATGGATTTACCGTGGCAATAGGTAAAAGGTTTCGTCGCAATCAACACAATGTTGATAACGATACTTTTCCGCTAAAAGCCTAGCTTTATACGTTGGTATGTTGCCTTCCATGTATGTCTTCCTTGAAGACTAATAAAGTACCAATAGGCACAATGTCTTGCGGTACATCAACTAGTATCCAAACTTATTGATTTACATGGAATCCATTTCGGATATCATGGCACTTTGCCATAATTAGGGAGTCGATACCTTGTATCACTTATTCATACGTAGTCAGTTGGTATACCTCAATAAGATTGACATCTTTATGAGGTGAGATCAGAAACTCATACCCCAGGTTATTTTCTGACTCTCTCTGACATACGCGGTTCTTGTGTATTCGAAGATTAATGGTATAGTTTCATCCTTGATAGCCGACATTTTGTTTAAGTAAATCAGTTCTTTGTAACCATCTCTCTGAGGAATCGACACCCCAACTATACTGCGATAGCCGCAAGTACGTTTTTGGCGTAATCAATAACCGATACAGAAATGACTCACACGCGCCGACACGTATCTCCAAGTGCCACCATGCGCCACCAGGAGGATGCACGTGCTATCAAGCGTCGGCCATGCGCACTGAAACATGCTCACGCGCCGACCACTTATTGGCAAGTCACGCAAAACATATGACATGTCGTCTGGTTATTGTGTGTACGTACGACATGTCAGCTGATTAAACTTGATGCAATCGTCAAGTCAGATTTAATGCGGGGACGACATGTCGTCCCCTTTAGAGCTATAAGTACGACTTTCCATACAAATATCGGACGACTTGTCGTCTGATTTTATAAATACCGGATGACATGTGGTTTTTCTCTTCTGTGAGTGTTTTTCTGGTTAAAAATAGGTTTCAACTATCTAACTTCTAGGGTCCATATA
>SKCR01024479.1:0-34854 GCA_019454045.1 Zanthoxylum bungeanum | reverse complement strand
TGTTATTTAATGTATTTTATAGTGTGTTTTATGTTTTACAGATAGGAAACATTGAAGCATGGATCTTGGAACAAATGTATGTGTTTTGGGACCTTACGGACACAACGGAAGCACACGGGAAACGCGAAAAACGTATAAATCATTATCCTGGAAATTGGGTGGACGTCGCGACGCCCGGCTTTGGGAGTCGCGACGCCAGGTCGCTGCAAAGCCATAATAATTTCTTGAGAGTTGGACGGTAGAGTTCCAGATTTTTCAGAAATCATTATTCTACAAGCACAAAGACTCCAGGACTTCCCTATTAATACATAAGCTCGTCCAAAACCCTAAGGGACAAGACAAATACACAAGAAAGAGTTCTAAACACATATTTTAGAAAGATCCAAGGAGGAAGATTGAAGAGCGATAAGAGGAGACGAAGGCAGTGACGTATCAGACGAAGGGATTCGATTCGGGTTTTATCTTCTAGTTTCTTTCTTTAAATTCTAATGATGTCTATTATGTTCTTGACCATATTTTCATTGTTTTTATCTTTAGTCATGAACTAACTCTATTATACCAAATATCAATAGACCCTAGAAGACCATCCATGGATAAATTGCTACAGCCAGCCAATCAATCTTTTTCATTTCATAATCATTGGTGGATACCAAAGAAGAAAGCACATGAGACTACCCGGTTTGCTATATTGAGCTACCATGACCACTTGGGTGGTTGCATCTGACTGAAGACGTTAAACTTAATGCTAGCGGGGAGGCAACCCGTGTATTTGTTTCTTTTTATTTTCTTTACTTTAGTTTTATTTTATTATGTTATGTTTGCTTGTTTATTAGTTTGTATATGTATTTATGCAAGTGTTAGTGCAAACCACACAGCTCGCGCAACCAAATTCTGACCAGTAAGAGCCTGATCAACTCCATATACGGTAATGTTGTTCCTCACTCTTGTGTCTTTATGTTTATCTTACATTGAGGAAAATACAAGTTTTAAGTTTGAGAGTGTGTGCATATAGTGATAATTCCTGCTATATTACAATAAAATAAAAAAAAATTACAAAAATTTTACTTTTTAATCTTAAATAGTAAAACATATGTCCAAATGATGAGTTTTGTTTGCTTTAGAATGAAATCTTAGAAACGATAAGTGCATAATTTACTTTTATCTGATGTCTTGAGTAGGTGATCTAGGTTAGACTCGTAAGCACTTAGCAGTAAGAACTTAGATAGTTGGCAAAGTGACTAGTTGGAGAAATTGATTGCCGATGAATGACTGTTTGCTTAGATATCTATCTTAATTTGCTAGTGTTATGATATATGGTAGGGTTAACAAAGAAAAATAAAGAAAAATAAAAGTTTGAAAAAGAATAAAAGCAAAAGAAAAAAAGAAGTTAAACCACATATAATCGATAAGCGTGAAGCTACTCATTGGCGAGTGTTAGGACCACAATGAGGAGAAATGCTACCTTAAAGGGTAGGTGTGTTGAAAAAAATGAAAAAAAAAATTTGTATCATACTAAGCACAGAATTGGTCAATATGTAGTACTTTTGAGATATCTAGGTTGGTCTGACCCATTAGATCTCAATTTTTGAGACGAAATTATTGAGTTGGCTTACTTAGGAGTCGAGCTGTGACCGGACCTTTACACACACACACACACACAGTGAGTCTGGTTTAGATGATTTATTCAAGAACTTGGATTTTAGTTGCATTGAGTACTTTGAAGGTTCTCTGATTTCATTGGTAGGAATTATTTGAGGACAATATTATGTGTAACTATCGGGACTATTTTGTTTATTTTTTTATTTTTGCATGATTGCATGTGTGTGAATGATGTTTGTGGGTATCGTCTCTGTAAACTCTCACGAGACTATAACTCATCCACTAGGGCCGCCTAGAGGTTTAAAGGCTTGTTGCATACGCTAAATGCAATCGTGATCATTAAGAAAGTGGCCTAGTTAATTTAGTTACTTTGTTTGTTTATTTTTTATTTAGTTTTTATTTGGTCTTTTGTTCGGGACTAGCGAAATCTTAAGTTTGAGGGTGTTTGATAAGTGCAGTTTATACTCACTTATTCCTGCATTCTTAACTTATTATTTTGTTAGGTTTCGTTTCATTTAATGTATAGTAGTGACGTTAGGTCGCTGCAGAGCCATAATAATTTCCCGAGAGTTGGCCGTTGCGATGCCAATTCCGACGTCGCAACGCTGCGGCATAGTTCCAGATTTTTCAGAAATCATTATTCTACAAGTACAAGGACTTCAGGATTTCCCTATAAATACATAAACTCGTCCAAAACCCTAAGGGAGAAGACAAATACACAACAAAGTGTTCTAAACACATATTTTAGAAAGATCCAAGGAGGAAGATTGAAGAGTGATAAGAGGAGACGAAGGCGGTGACGTCCGAAGACGAAGAGATTCGATTCGGGTTTTATCTTCTAATTTCTTTCTTTAAACTCTAATGATGTCCATTATTTTTTTGACCATATTTTCATTGTTTTTATATTTAGTCATGAACTAACTCTATTATTCTAGAGGATGATGTAGCCTATGCTTGAACCTATGTATTGTTTGCCAATTTATTTTTTATGAAGTTTTAATTCAGTTTATTTATATTCTATTGTGTCTAATGCTTCCAGTTTGTTGGCCACAAATTAAGATGATGCATGTTTAGAATCTATCACTTGGGATAAAATTTTTTGAATAGGATTTAGAGAATATAACCTAGGAAATTTGTAGAGTTTGGGAGAACCTATAATCCATTTGAAGTCATTAACAAAGAATCACAGAGTGTAATGCGTTGTTAATTACTAGATTTTTATATGGATATCGAAGTCTGTAATTGATAATATATTCACTCGGCACTCGGGAGAGGGAGTTAGAATAATTTAGGGTTCTGGCTTATAAATAATGCAACTGAATAAGAATTGATTGTATGACAAATACATATGGGATAGTTAGGTGAAACCAGACTCTAAAATCGCTGTCAGCTTGGATTATCTTAATTAGCCGTTTTGATATTTCGTTTCTTTAGTTTTTATTTTTAATTTAATTCATCTTAAATTACTTTCTAAATAAAGTTAAATTTATCAATTATAGTACTTAGTGAGAATTTGATTACAATCCATGTGGGTTCGACATTCATACTTATCTTTTATTAAAACTTGACACCGTATACTTGCGATACGATAATCTGGCAATAATAATTAAGGTTGGTGAATTAAAATCGAATAAATTTGGTTTAACATAAAAGAATTTTTGTTCTTTCTCAACCCATTGAAGTACATTAAAAGTACCCAAAGACTTCACCTATTCATTTCCAACCGTATTTTTTAACTCGCCGAAGTCAAATTTTAATAAATAAATAAATAATGTTGCTAACTGGAAAGTAAAAAATGAACTTCAAACAAGTCGCATAGTACCTATGCAATTTATACGCTATCCGAAAAAAAATAAAAAATAAAAAGAGAGAGATAGAGAAATAAAAATCCTGTGTTTATTTTTTTGTACCTTCTCTACTATGCCCATGCATATATGCAATATTAAGATTCAGTTACTTTAAGAAAATTTATCTAATATCTATCCATCACTCTTATTTTTTTTATAAAAAAAATTCAGTGTAAAACTCAACTCAATATTGAATTCAAGTCGATATAAATATTAGATGTAATTTACCGGGAAAAAAAAAAAAAAAAAACCGAAGTTATTAAAGTTAAGAGGGGGAAGGGCAAGTACACAAGCAATTTCATTTCTGAAAAACAACCAAAGTAAACAACAGAAAACTAATTACAAAGCAACATAACACACAGTACACAACATTTTTCCCTTTTTTTTTTTTTTTTTTTTTTTTTTGGCTCCAGGTCCCAAGACTTTACAACTTGACTGAATAATAAAAACATAATAACACAGTTGAAATGGCATTCAATGAGAAAATAATAAGGGTTCATTTGGATCAGTTTCTTCTTCGAAGAGCAAAAGCAGAAAGCAGTATCAGGATCAGGAACAGGGCTGCTGCTATGAAGGAAGCCACCACAGCCGAACTAGTGCTTTGGCAAAAGTCACCAAACTGCTGGCAAATAGCAAGCCAGTTTGCGCTTTGATTTCCATTATGAGCCAAATACACAATGGAAGCTGCTGCTGCTGCTGCCCCTATGGTCAGAGCCATCATCACCTTGCATGTACAGCAATGCAAAAGCCATAAGATATTTTGTACAAATTAACGCGGCATGATTGTATATATTTGTCGAAAAGTTAGTAAAGTGAGCTTACTGTGTCACAGATGAGAAGGAACAGCCTTGGTCCAGCGGCATGAGGCCTAACAATGCAGACTACAGAGAAAGGTAGGGAGAGTACAAGATATGCACTTACTATCGCATTTGCCACGACAAAAAACCTGCATGAACCAAAATTTCATTTGAAAATGCACATTTATACTAACATAGTATATATAATCTCAAGATAAAATTAATGTGTATATGTAAGTACATGAAAACTTCAAAATCATCATATTCAGCTTGGAACTGGAAGAACTGAGTGAAGAAAGGGAGAGTCTCATCAGTAGTGCCCATGGTGGCTGTGGCACCAATAGCTGCACCAACTGCACAGAGTCTCAAAATGAAGTCGAAAATCGCGAGACCTTTCTTCGCTCCTCCTTTTGGGTGTGGTGTAGCTTTTGTGGTGACCGCGAAAGTTGCAGGAGCCTTTCCTTTACCGCTACCATTAGCCTTCCTTGATTCAGGCATGTCGATTGTTGTTGCATGGTTGCTGTGAGCTGACTCCATTAGGAATATGTTGTATAGAGAGGGAGAGATGCTGATGAGCTAATGAGGAGTTTAATTATTGCTTGTGCTTGAAGGAATTTGAGCTTATGAAATGGCTTGGTTTAGAAGCATGTTATATAGGGGAAAAGGGAAATAAAATACGGAAATGGGTTAGTTTTGATTGCAATTTAGAATTTATTGTGGGATATTAGGTAATCGTATGAGTTTAGTTATGGAGGAGTCGTTGAGTGCCAACTTCATCCACTTCACAAAAATTAAGGACAAGACATAAATGTGCACAAAGAGATTAACAAAGTACTATGTTCATTCAGTCAATGGTTATGGATCATCTCGTGCATAAAATAACTGGCAACTGCTATAAAGATTCAAGGGCTGAATCGTCTCGAATTTTAAAGACCCTAAAGGAGTTTCTACAGTATAATCCATACCGATAAATGATAAAAATTTTAAGTCATATTACACACTTGAGATATGAAATTTCTTCGTACTTGAAACCCTAATTTTGAGACCTCAACTAGTTGTTTGTGTAGACTGTCCCAGAACCGCCTTTGCAAAGATTTGAGGATTCACTAGTCACCACCATGCCATATTTTAGGTATGTAAATCTTTCATTATGCATTTGTTTTCTATGTAAAAAAATAAACAAAGAATGAGATAACAACATCACATCTCGGTCACTCTTCATTTGACCAGACACATTCTTCAAGTGTGTGATCAGACTCAATTCTGTAAACCAATTTCATTTACAAAACATATTTTCAGCACAACACAAAAAATATGCCTGCCCCTCTTCGTTTATACAAGCCGAGCTAAGAAGCTTGCCTTTTATTCAAATTATATAGGAAACCCTCAAGGGTAAAGAATAAAGTGTAATGACTACCGACTCTTGCAAATGGTGCGTTCCTATACGTGCTGGTGATCAAAACAATTTTCCAAAAATTACTGCTTTCAAACAGAAAAAGATTCCACTGTGCTTACAACACAAGTTATTGACAGTTATCCTATGGTCGCAATCTCCATCCACGCTCTGACAGTGCTTCATGCACTCGACTAGCTGCTTCTGCAGTGTCATTTAGGGGAGGATAGCTCCAGCTGTCTGACATCTGAGAAATATAAACAACTATTAGAACACCTGGATGGTGAGAAAACATGAGACTTGCAGGGTATGAACTATGAACATAACTCTTCAACCTTAACACATACCAAAACTGGGGCATGGAAGAACCAGTACAAGATGCTAATTGAAGGAACAAAGGGAGCCGGAAAAAGAGAGAGAGGGGTTGGGTGGTAGAAGTGGGGATATTACTCATGATAAGAATAGCATCCGTATAATATTACGTAGAGTAATGATACACTCACACACACTTTTATTTAAAGTTTTATCAACTCTCTCACTGTAGCTACAGTGATTTACTGTATATCACTGTAGCTGCAGTGAAAGTGAGAGAGTTTGTAAAACTTATGTGAGTGTATCATTTTTGTATTACCAAATGAAGGCACAAAGAGATACAGAGACAGGGAGCAAAAAGTTGAGAGGGAAATTAAGGCTGGACATTACTTAAAAATTGCAAAAAGTTTTACTTACATCCTCAGACCCGGTAAATGGTCGAACCACTCCTCGCTCCCTCAAAGACTTGTGAAAGTCCGCAAACTTCCATGTACAACGCTCAGCTCCCACAACATACACAGGTTTCCTGCAAGCAAAAGTATTGGAAATATAAACTAGCTTTCAAACATTATTATGAGAACATGAATAAGAATTCTCCTCATGAATACCCGGTGCTGCACGATTCACTTATCATACTGATAGAATCTGCTGTGACAACAAAAGCATCAGCCCAAGCTAAATGCCCCATGTGTGGATTTGATTCTGCAGAACATATTTAATAACTGTATAACATGCTTCCTGCTTTAATATATTTGATCACTAATAAAATTTTCAAAATTAATTGAGGTTTGAAGATACCTTGGCCATCCCAAATGAATACTTTTGGATTATTTCCAAGTTCCTTGACTATGATTTTGGATACCTGTTGAGATCATAACCAGTGTAAGATAAAGGTAATTGTACTAAAAGAAATCAATGAGAAAATCAGCATGTGCATTAAAACCTTTTCAGGGGTTCTCATTGAAAAAGATATTCTGATGCTTCCACAGCTAACCAATACACTGAGAAGGTGTGCCACTAACTGCTTAGCAAGGTCCGAACCATATCGACAGCAGCCTGTTAAAAATTTAAGCTTTTAGGAATTGGATCATATAAACACGCGCACACAACCCCCTTCTCATAATCTTCGTCCATAATTATAACGAATAACAAACCCACATTTTATTTCAAATACTATACAAAACTCAAACATCCATATGAAGCTTAGATCCATATTTGTCACTATACTATGTACCTTGAGCACAATTTGTTACATGAACATGATAATTGTGCAAGTCCGAACCATGGTAACCAATGAAGATGGGCGCTTTTATCAGCATTAATTTTGCCGTCCTGTTATGAAGGGTATGGATCATGGTTTATTTTATTTTATTTTTAAATAAGAAACACAAAAGCAAGTATATTAATGGTGTATAGCACAAATAAACCAAAAGTCCACTACAAAGGTTGGGTGAGTCAGATAAAACTTCATGATTATTACGGGTGGTTGTATACTTCTCTACAGATTTTGGTCTTTTTTTCTTATCATTATGCAGTATGGTGGAAATTTGGAAAATGTCTGAACATGTGGATGTTTAATGATACAGAACATCACAGATGAGAGATCGCATCAAATATGTTTGGTGTAGCGAAAAGAATTTTCTTATTTAGGATTTTTTTTATTCTTCCTTCTTTATGTTAGATTAGGTATTCTTTTGCTTATTTGAGACAGATTCCTATTGTTTATTCTAGCAAACATCCCCCATGGCAGGTCTATATGATTGATGTTTAAGAGATAAATTTACAAGTTCAATAGAAGAGTCTAAGCAGCATATTTTAACATGTCCAGGATGGTTCCCGAATCAATATTAGACTAATTTGGAGATGTCCATGTCCAAAAAGCATAGATTAGCATAAGCAAGTTTAAATTATCACATACCAAGTAATATTTCAATAGGAATAACTGAGATGCTAAACAAAAAGGAGCTATATAGAATATAGATTTTTGAATTTCAGAGCAAATCCTAGTTAGTATGCAGAACATTAAAGAATCAAAGCACCACAAAAAATACCTGTAGGCCCACCAATGCTAACCACAACTAAAGGCTTTGGCAGAGGTGCAAACTCATCATGCCATTCGCTAGCTGCACTTCGCAGTGCAGCAGAATCAATTTGATGCAAAGCTCCCGTAGTGAGGACCTGATTTTAGAAGTCCACAACATGGATCACAACATTTCACTAAGGCTAGAGCTTCTCAAATAAAGAAAACCAATGGGGCGAAATAATTCATATGACATACCACATGCCCATCAGGAGGTTCACGTGGAGTTATCCATCTGCGGAGAAATTGAGGAATCTTCTCTTGTCCTTCAGGAGTCAAAGGATAATAATCATGTCGGGGTGTAATCACCAAGTCAAACCTATTCAAATGTACCCTAGGATGTTGTATCTGCAAAAAGAATAAATAAACCAAACCTAAGCCATGACAATAGAATTCCAAACACAAGAATTTATCATTATAATTGTTATTATTTTATTGGAAATAAGAAAGACAAGTCATAAAATAACCTATGCTATGTATGATTAATTTCCTTGCAAAATCAAATGCAAGTTAGCACATCATTTCAACTACTGCTTCCCATTTGGCCCTACAATTGGTTGTAACGCTATAATAAAGTGTTGTAGAAGAAAAGAGGAAAAAATAATTTTATACATTGAGATATTTTCATATCTGCAGAAATCAAACTTCTTTCCAAAAGATGAAAAGAGGAACCAAAAGCACCATATAATTAGTTATAAAACTATTAAAATCACAATTATTTGAATATACATCCCATGTACTACCCTTTGAATAATTGATCATATAAAGACATGTGCCTAGGTGTCAGGTCATAGGGTTTATCTGTGTATAATCTCCACACAGTTGAAGACGAAGTTTGATCATTCATAAAGCTGGGATTTCCAGGCCTAGGATATCAGGCAAAACAAGAGGTGAATTCTGCATTAAAACAGAGGTTTGCTTGAATAAAATTGGGCTATGTTATGAGAAGGTACAGGAGAATCTCTAAAAGTGTTTTGGGGAATTTTAAAATTTTACTAAAAGGATTTCACTTCCACAGAAACTCAAAAGTGGATCAAGAGTGAAGATAACATTAAACAGGAATGATATCCCAAATGGAGCTCTTTACTTTTCGTTGTCATTTTTCCACTCCCTTTCTTTTTTGTTTTTGGCTAGAACCAAATGAAAGCTGACTGCAAGCTCATTTGTGACACAGATAAATCTTCTTCTTCTTTTTCTTTATTTTTTAAAAAAAGAAAAAAAATTCAATTCCACTAACGCGGACAGAGTTCACATAAAATATTAATACAACTTGGACTTTAGAATATAAACCATGAAAAGTATAATATAAAGAATGATACTACTCATACGAAATATGTGAACAAAACATACAGACACTGGTTTATGATTTTCATATTTACTCTCTTTTATAACTTTTATGCCACATCAGTTTCTATAAGGATCTGGATAAGCAACATTTCTCCAAAATATAAACAAGTCATTTTTTCCCTTCCTGGATAGGTAATTAAGGTTCATTTGAAATAGGAAGATACAGGTCAATTAATAGACACCGTGTACAAAACAAAATTTACCTTAGAAAACATCTCAAAATTGCAGCGTTTACAGTAATAATTTCAAGAAGCAGATTGCAGTTAAGTACAGAACGAGAACTATAATATGGCCCAATAACAAACCTGAACAACAAAGACGTTGTCAGATGCTAAACGTTTTATAGAGCTTGCAATAGAAATGGTATCTCTACCAGATGCAACTACCAGTAAAGGGCCATCCCTGAAAAAATTAATTGAAATCATTAGTATTTGCAGCCAAACATAAAAGCATCTTTCAGAATCTACATGTGATAAAGTGCAAGATTTAGGATGGTTTAACTAATTCAATGTCATTGGAATATAAATTTAAAAAAAAATTGAATGAAGCCGTTTCAGAAACAAGCATTAATGATACACTATCAAGTATCAAAACTCACCAAAAAGAAGTGAAAGACGAACCTTACTGCAAGAAGCAGTTTATCCATAGAGAATAGGAAATCTTTGATGAAGTTAATTAGTGAAGCCTCAAACAACTATTCAACTATATGACGTATACATTCTTAGGGAAAATTTAACTGGGGAATGGAAGGGTACAACTACATAAAATAAGGGTCCAAATTTTAGTTGCCTGTTTTAGAACAATTTCTTTTTTCAAACAGTTTTCTGTTTTCCCAAGTAAAAAAACTGGAAAGTACTGCATGTGAAAAAACCCCGTCTTCAGATACTATATCAACATCAAGGTTGTTAAAGGCGAGAGGCGCACCGAGGCGATCAGAGCCAGAAAAACGAAGCGCGAGGCGAGGGGCGCGAGGCGCACGCCTCACAGACACGAGTCGCACGTTTATTAATAATAATTTTAAATTTATAATATATACATCATTAACTTGTAAATATAAAAAAAAAAAAATTATAAAAAAAAAAAAAAAAATAGATAATAATATTTTGACATATACTATACTTTTATATTACTTCTACTTATCTAATTCATTATACTTGACAAAATATCCACAGTTCAAAACTTCAAATTCAAGAAAATAATAAAAACAAGCGTAATTAAAAATATGCATAGTTCAAGTTCAAGAAAATGAAAAACAAGCAGCATTAAAAAAAATCTGCTGAAAAAATATAACTGAAAAAAGAATCGTTAATAAAGAAAATATAAAAGAAAGAATCGTAGATAAAGAAAATGGAAAAAATAAAGAAAAAAGATGAAGAAAGAAACAGAGCTAAAAAAAGTTCAAAAAAAAAAAAGAACTGTAAAAGAAAAAAGAAATACAAATGTAAAAGAAAGAATTGTAAATAAAGAAAATGAAAAAAAGAAGAAGAAAGAAACAGAACTGAAAAAGGTAAAAAAGAAAAATAAAACAGAACTATAAAAGAAAAAAGAAACATAAATGTAAAAGAAAGAATCGTAAATAAAGAAAATGAAAAAACAGAAAAAAGATGATGAAAGAAACAGATTTGGAAAAAAAAAGAGTAAAAAAATTGATGAAAAAACCGCAAAACCATGATGCACGCGCCTAACTGCGCCTCACGTCGCCTCGCTGGAGTCGTCTCGCCTCGACCAGTTAGATGCGCATAGGCGATCGCCTCGTGCGCCTCTCGCCTTGAGGCGCGCCTTAGTACGACATTGATCAACATCTTTAGTGTCAGCACGAGAAGGCTCATTAACAGTGCTCCATATTTAAACAAAAGGGTCTCTTAATTCATTTTTTCTCTGTTAGCTATTTTGTTAGAATCCTTGAGATATTATTAGAATCATAATCATAATCATCCAAAGATATGATTATAATTCTACATATCTCTAAGATATTGTTACATAATCATTGAGATAAGATTATGTAATTTTAATGATTATTAATATATTTAGTTTTTATATTTGACTTGATGTAATGCCTATATAAAGGCATATCTCTTGTAATTCTAAATATCCATAAATATAAAATCGTCTTATTTCTTTATATTATATCAGGGCCAATATTTTTCTGGGTTATGATTTCTCTCTTTTAGAGTCATTGTTCAAGTCGGCGCATGGGGAACACGCACCACTATACGTGTGTGAGCCTCATGCGTCGCATTTTCTTCGGCAGTCTTGACAATACCGATGACGACGAAATGCTCAGATCTTATCGGTCATTTGTCTCTTGTTCGCATCAAGTTCCACATCTGACTCTTTTTCAGGGTTTTGTCATGGAGTGATTTGACAAGTTTTCTTTAGATATTTTGAGTTGTTTTAAAATAGTTTAAACTTTTCCTTGTGCATTTTCCAGCGATGTTAAACCATCCAAACCTCCACATCTGATCCCGTTGTGCATTCTCCAACGGCGTTAAAACATTCAAGTCACCATGTATGTTCATGATGTGCATTCTCTAGCAGTGTTAAAACACCATAATCTCTCTGTGGTTCTTGTACTAGTTTCATTTGTAACAAGCTTGGTGCATATAATACGTATGCTCCAGCTTGAGGGGGAGTGTTTGAATCCTTAAGATATTGTTAGAATCATAATCATCCAAAGATATGATTATAATTCTACATATCTCTAAGATATTGTTACATAATCATTGAGATTAATGATTATGTAATCTTAATGATTATGTAATCTTAATGATTATTAGTATATTCAGTTTCTATATTCAACTTGATTTAATGTTTACATAAAAGCATATCTCTTGTAATTCTAAATATCGAGAAATATAAAATCGTCTTATTTCTTTACATATTTAACAAAAAAATTTGCAGAAGGGAGGGCCAGAATTTTATATTTAATCAATCTATTAATTTCAATGAGTACCAAACCAACCAGAAAATTGGAGGAGAACTACTCTACTTAGCCCCACTAAGCGTCAAAGCCTAAAATTGGTTTCAACCATTAGTCTCCCTTTTTAACACAAAAACACAATACTTAACTGTAGGGGTGGGCGCGGTTCGGTTTGGTTCGGTTTTTGATAAAAACCGAATCAAACCATATTTTACGGTTCGGATTTTTACCTCTCAAACCAAACCATTAAATAACGGTTTGGTTCGGATTGAAAATTTTTTAAACCAGCGGTTTACGGATTGGTTCGGTTCGGTTTACGGATTATTATATTTAAAATAAATTTTCATCCACTTAAGTGAAGACAACAAAAAAAACTAGTATATCCAACAAATAATATGAAGTGCTAGGGTGTAAGCTGTGACTCCAGGGAACACATGCACTCCATTAAGGATTGAAAAATGAGGCACAATTAATTCTTGTATTTTTTAAAAATTATCTTCAGTAATGATGCCACCATTATTATAATTAAGAGACAAATTCAACATCTTACTTTCAAGAATAATGATGCTACCATAAAACAAAAAATTTAAGAATAAAAGTATTAACAAATAAATTGAAGAATAAAAGTATTAACAAATAAATATATTAACAAAAAATTTAAGAATAAAAGTATTAACATACTAATAAAATTAAAAGAAAAATACAAATACAATTTTTTTTATAAAAATATATAATTTTTTTAATTATAACGGTTCGGTTCGGTTTAACAGGTGCGGTTCGGATTAGCTCCTGAACCGAACCGTAAACCGTTTGGGGTGGGCCAATCCGAACCGCAAACCGAACCGTTAGAAAAAACCGTAAATTCGGTCCGGTTTGATTTGGTTTGCGGTTTGGTTCGGTTCGGTCGGTTTTTTTGCCTGCACACAGGAAAATAAAATAAAATCAATAATAAGAATCAGAAAAAAGCATACTTTTCATAAGTCTTGCGGGCCATAGTCACAATCTGCTTCACATCAGCTTCAAGTACAGATGACAAACCTACACGACCACCATTTTCCAAAGGATGAGGCACAAGTTTCTTCCCTCGGTCTGTCAACAAAAGACGCCCACAAATTTGCCTAATGACATAATCTAACTTTTTGTGAAGAGATATTGGGAGCCAATGGAGCCACTCATTCATTCCTCCCCTAGGCCTTGTAACTCGCTGCACATCATATCAGTGAAAATATAAACAAACACAAAGACAATCAATTCAATTACAGCTAGGAAAGAAAAATTTGGCCACTGAATGACAAAATTATCCTGTAAAATAATTAAGGAGATATGAATCAACCTTGAACCAATTATAAGAGAGACAAAAAGACCAATTCTAAGACTCACAGCCAAACTTTGATTTGGAATAATTATGATGCTGTGCAACTTTGAGAACTTTGATCAATTTTGACTTATATTTTATCTTTTCTAAGGGTCATTATGCTGCTGGTTCATTTTTCTCAACTTTTGTCAAGTTTTTATGTATCAGGGCAATTTAGGAATTTGCAGAATTTTGTGGACATGGCTAAGGGTGGTCCATAGGCCTAATTTGAATTTAAATTATTTTTACAATTTTATTGCAATAAGAACTTTATTCTATAGATCCAATGAGAAAAAGAAAGCAAATGGTGCTGCCATGTGTCAAGTGAGGTTGGGGAAGACCTCAGGTTACATGGACAAAAACCATAAAGAGAAACCTATATTTTCCTAAGCTTAATGAGAAATGATTCCTGATTAAGCACAATGTTGTCAATGGATCCATATAGCCAACTCCACCTAGTGAGAAATGGCTTTTGTTTGGATTGGTTTAGTATTGCAGTAAGAACATTTTTTTCCTAAACTTCTAGGTACCAGCAACCTAGTAGACTATCAATTGAAATTTCTTTGGTTCACTGGCCATGTTCCGGGAGTTTCGGGTTTAATACCAATATTTTAGCAACAAATCCAATAAATCTAAGTGTAGTGCTTGGTGTATTGATCTTTTTTGGAAAGGGAGTGTGTGCGAGTTGTTTATTTTGAGAATAGGTTGGACCCAACTAGCTACACTTTTTCGTTATAATTAAGGACCAAAGGAAAAGGGTGCATGATTCCGCGAATTACTTTGAAAATACATAAATACGCAAGAGTTTTATGAAATTTGGAAGTTCTCTCAAAATGGTGATTGCCTTCTTTCCAAGGCATGAGAGCTTAAAAATTCCTTTTTCTTCTTTTCCCTTACTGTTATAAGCTTCTACAAACTGCCCAACTATTTCAAGCACTAGACAACCCTAAACAAAAAAAAAAAAATTTAACCTCAACCAATCCCTCATTGGACGAAACCTATTAATATTAACACAATGTTCTAAAGTACATTAGGTGGTAGGCGTACGGTGGGGGAACACCTAGCGCTTAGAAGGATAGGCTAGGCAACGTTAGGTTGTTTTATTTTTTATTCAAAAAATTCGAGGAAGAAAATAAATTTGGGGAGAAAACGTACAGACCCGCCTACCCGCTTAATTGCCTAACATCTCCTAACAACTGTTTTCATGCACAATCATAACAGTCAGACACCGCCTAAAGCCTAGAAATCGCTAAGGACGTTTTTTAGAACAGTGCATTAACACAAAGCCCTAAAATCTAAGTTCTACTGCTAAATGATTTTCTTCTACATCAATGGAAAAGTCACAAAGTTAACAATACAATAACAATTTGCCACCACTACATATACCTACACTGTAGAAAATAAGTAACGTCAAGAATTTGGTAAATGTTGGATTCCATTTAGGGTTTTCAAATCATTTATATAAGCACTTCGTCAAAATACAATGCGTTGACTAAACTAATGTGTTGGATATGAGTTGTTTTAGAATATGAATGTCCACGTTGGAAAGAAAAATATGGCTCAGTGCACGAGGCTTCTCCACGTTGGAAAGAAGACAGAATAATTTTTAACGTGTTTGATTTGAATTATTCAAGTATTTGAATTATTTACAAATTAAGATTGAAGAAGTCAAATCTACATGAGAATTGAATTGTTCAAATTGAATTAATTCAATTGTGATTTGAAAGCTTTGCATCAATGTTTATGTTGGAATTAGTTGAGAAGCTAATTAGTATTTATTGTTAGATTATATTCAACCAAGCATTAATTGTGTAGTTGGTAGTTGTATTGTTGTGTATTTATATGGTAGTTGTATAATGCCTATATAAAGGCCTCTCATTGTAAGTTTTATATCAAGCAAATTTTAATACACAATTTTTTCCTTCACAAATTCTCACATGGTATCAGAGCCAATCTTTCTCTGGGTTCTAGTATCTCACTTTTAGAGTCGTCGTTCAAGTCGGCGCGTGGGGAACACACACCGCTATATATGTGTGAGCCTCACGCGCCGCATCTTCTTTGGCAATCTTGACAATATCAGTGACGACGAAATGCTAATTCTTATCCCTTATTTGCACCAAGTTCCACATCTGACTTTTTTCGGGGTTTTGTTATGGGGTGATTTAGCAAATTTTCTTTAGATGTTTTGAGCTGTTCTGGAATAGTTTAAACTTTTCAGCTGTGCATTTTCCAGCGATGTTAAACCATCCAAACCTCCACATCTGTTCTCGTTGTGCATTCTCCAACGACGTTAAACAACTAAGTCACCATATATGTTCCTGCTGTGCATTCTCCAGCAGCGCTTTAAACACCCTAGTCTCTCTATAGTTCTTGTGCTGATTTCATCTGTAACAAGCTTGGTGCATACAACATGTATGCTCCAGCTTGAGGGGGAGTGTTGGAATTAGTTGAGAAGCTAATTAGTATTTATTGTTAGATTATATTCAACCAAGCATTATTGTGTAGTTGGTAGTTGTATGTTGTGTATTTAATATGGTAGTTGTATAATGCCTATATAAAGGCCTCTCATTGTAAGTTTTATATCAAGCAAATTTTAATACACAATTTTTCCTTCACAAATTCTCACAGTTTAAAAATAAAGATAACGCCTCGAGGCGGTCTGCCTTTGCGGCGCGAGGCAGACCGCCTCAATATCAACACTAAAAAAAATTAGTAACTTTTTAACTTGATGAAATGATGATTATTGATTCTTGATTAATAATAAATTTATTATCAATATTTAGTAATTTTAGTAACTTATTTTTTATTTAAATATTTATAATAAATAATTTTATTGTTTATAATAAATTAATTTGATATCATCCACAATTAATTTTTTTTGAAGATCATAACTAATGTTGATTAATGATATTAACAATTTCTTTTTTTTTTTTTTTTTTTTTTTGCATATATATGATAATAAAAATAATACTTTCATTATTTTTATAATACAATTTGATACATGAATATCATCAAAAATCACAAAGTCCAGCAACAAAAATTGACTTCCTAAAAAAATACAAAAGATTATTAAAAGATTGACTTCCAGCAGCAAAAGCAATCTTAAATTCCATCACTTCCCAATAAAAGTGTGAAGCAGCAGCACACCATTCATTTAAAAGATTATTAATTTTTTAATAAAAAATAAATAAAGATCATTATGGTGATGACAATGGCAGTCGGCATTTAAAAGTTTTTGATAACGCCTCTTCTTCATTTCTTCATCTTCTTCCTCAATTCTGGTGATGACGATGGCGTGATTTCTTATTCTTCTTCTTTTCTTCATGATCTTCTTCTTCATTTCTAGTGATGAAGACCTGGTTTTTTTTTTTTTTTTTTTTGCGTCACCTCTTCGTCGGCATTAGGTGGCCGCCTCACCTCACGTCAGCGTGTGGAGGCGTGAGGCGCGAACGAAGCGGGTTAAAACACAAAACCACCAGAGGCGGACGCCTCGACGCGCCAACATCGTGAGGCGGCAACACAGCGCCTCTGACCGTTTTTCAAACAATGCTTTGCATTTGTTACATTATATATACAAGCACCAAATCACATGTAAATTTGACTTATTCAATTCTAATTTGTAAATAATCAAATACTTGACTAATTCAATTCAAACACATTAAAAATTACCCTTCCATCTTTTCAACATAGGATATTGTATTTTGAAAAAGCAATTCATATCCAACACATTAGTCTGAAAAAAATGCATTAGTTTTTTATGAAGTGCTTATATAAATTAGTTACTTGACCATACCGGTTGATTCAATTTAGGTAATAAAAAATGAGTAATCTTTGACTAGAACAGAACAGGACACATGACAATATTGTACTGGACATGAGTTGATATTTCAGAATACCAATGCCCCACCTTGGAAAGTCTAGAGCAATTTGGAATGTGTTTGATTTGAATTAATCAACTATTTGAATTATTTACAAATTAAAATTGAATAAGTCAAATCTATATTGATTTGAATTGTTCAATTCAATCATGATTTGAAAGTTTTGCATTGTTGCCTTATATATACAAGCACATGTAGCCTATTTTCCTAATCCAATTTGAACTAGTAACTAGTCATCTACTCACCTTATTTAATTTGAATTAGTCAAATCACAATTGAATTCAATTTGAACAATTCAAATCAACGTGATTTGACTTATTCAATTCTAATTTGTAAATAATCCAAACACTTGATTAATTCAAATCAAACATAGTGAGACACTGGTATTCTAAAATACCAACTCATATTCAACACAATGATGTCATGTCTTATTTCAATCAAAAATTACTCCTTTTGATTACCTAAACTAGTAACCATATATGAAGGATTAACTGGTGCGGTCAGGTGACTAATTTATAAAATCACTTCATCAAACTACTGTGCATTTTCCAAACTAATGTGTTGGATATGAACTGCTATTTCAGAATATCAATATCCCACATTGGAAATAAAAAAAAAAAAAAAATTTAATGTGTGTTATTTGAATTAACCAAGTGTTTGAACTATTTACAAATCAGAATTGAATAAGTCAAATCTATAAATTGAACTCAATTGTGATTTGAAAGCCTTGCATGATTGCCTTATATACACAAGTACATGTATCATATTTTCACAATCCAATTTGAACTAGTCATTAATAAAAGAATAAGCTTTGAATGGCTTCCTTATATATACAAGCACTTATAGCCTGTTTTCCTAGTCCAATTTGAACAAGTCATCTACTCTCCTAATCCAATTTGAATTAGACATTCATACTCATAGTTTGAATTATTTAAATCACAATTTAATTCAATTTGAAGTTTTGAACAATTCAAATCACGTATAGGTTAGACTTGTACAATTCTAAAGTATAAATAATTCAAACATTTGACTAATTCAAATCAAACACATTCAAAATTACTCTCTCTTCTTGCCAACGTGGGAAATGGATATCTCAAAATAACAACTCATATCCAACACAGTGATGCGGACGCCATGTTTCAGGCTTCAATCAAAGATTTCTCATTTTTGATTGCCTAAATTGATAACACTCATATACGAAGGATTAACCAATGTGATTGTATAACTAATTAATTTCCTTATTAGGGAGTGTTTAGATAACTAATTAGTTTCCTCATTAGAGACCCCAAAAAATAGATTGAGACTATAGTCCTATGAAAAAGACCATTTGCATGTTTTATACCTATAACATTTCACCCTAAGCAATTTCCTATTCAGTAGCAACGAATAATTCTCAATGATGTATGCCTTCTTTAACTACCAGGAACACTTTCACACCCAATCACACTAAATAAGAACTTAGTCTCATTGCCCACTAGGAAACGGAAATGGTACCATAAATCATTTGATCATCATGAGAAAATCCAGAAAATACTAGTAGAAGTAGACATAGCCGATCATTAATCCCCAATCAAGAAGCATATAGACTCCGGTTCCTCAAAATTTATCCCCATTCCCCACCCATTACACAATGCTCTCTTAAGTATGTACAGTCCACAATGCTCCTTTTACCCTAATATTTACTCATTAACCAATACCTTCCATTCTTAAACCCCAATCCCATCAATATCTCTTGACAAGATACCCCTATAATCCTTGAACCAAAAATGCCTCACTAATTAGGCCCACCATCATTGCCCCCTCAATCATGACAACCAAGTTCCCACCCCCAAATATTCCTGCTCATTTAAGCATATGTACTACAACTCGTTGTTCATCCCTTGCCAAAGACAATAACCCATACCACATTACAAAAGCTGCCAATTATAAGGCTAAATAAGATATGAGCAGAGTCCTAACATAGGCAACCAGAATCCATAGCCTCCACAACTTTAGCTATCTCCCCTAGAGAATTCATCATGACTATACCATCATTATACTATCATAAACAAAATCAATATGCTTCTCAAAAATTCACATCATTACGAGGATTTTGATTTTGTTAGCAAAAAGACAATCATCAACCCCCCAATTATACTCTCAGTTTCCAGTTTCCACATAGACAAACTCAAAGCATATTTGCTTCCGCCACTACCAACATCATTCTCTATATTGTCTTATCGTCAACGTCCTCCTTTTGAAACTTCACACCTTTTACTAAATTTTCAACAACAATTTACATCAAAAGTATAGAGCTCCTTCTCTAAATCTGACTTAGGTCAATACCAATGAATAAAAACTACAAAGAAAGAAGAAAAAAATACAAAATTATACTACTATACTTTTGTCCCAATTAAAGTAAAGTGATCATAAATACAAAGCTAAAGATAAGTTATGAGATCTAAATATGAACTCACATATAAGACATGCTTATCGGATAGTCCAAGAGCACGAATCAACCCGATGCTTTGATTCTCGGAACCCGGAAACCCGTTACCAATAACAACGGCCCGTCTGACGACGCAGTAAGCACCGGCTGCAAAGATCTCCGGCACACCCATAGTTTGGGTTGGCGGTTCCGGAAGCCTTATTGGCCTCATGGCTTCAAACCCTAACCCTAATAATAAAATTACAGCCAATCCAACAATTGAACGCGCTTTTGTTTATATTTGTATGTGGCGCGAGGAAATCTGGAAATGAAATGATTGTTGTATTTTACAAAAAAAAAAAATTTTGAAGCAGTTGTATTTTACAAACTTGACTTTGCTTCTTGTTTATGCAAACCCCACCTTTTTTTTTCCCTCCAATCCATATAGTCTTTAACTGAAATCAGGGGCCTAAATTTTCCAGGCCTATTCAAACAGATAAAAGGCCCGTTTAGAGTTTTAGATTTCTATTTGTCGGGGAAATAAAAAAGAAGAGGATGAGGAGGAGGAAGTAAGTGCCTGATATTTTTGTTGCCAGATTTGCTACAAACACATATTAATGTTACAAATTCAACCATAAATGTATTAAAATAATATTGGTTTAATTAAAATAATATTATTTTAATAAAATATGTGGCTGAATTTGTGCAGAAAATGATATAAATACATATAGGTTAAACAAATCCAACCACATATACTATTAAGGGTATGTTTGGTTCAACGAATGGGAGGGGAGGGGAGGGGAATGATTTTAATGGAGGGGAGGGGAGAGGAGGGGAGAGATTTTAATTAAATATATGTTTGGTTCAAAGGAGGGGAGGGGAGGGTTTTTAATTAAAACTAATTTACTATTTTATCCTTATAACTTGTTATAAATAAAATTAAAACAATATAAGTAAGGATAATTTAGTCATTGCATTTTAAATTTTAATTCATCATTTTCTCTCCCCTCCAAAACCCCCCACTTTTGGAGGGGAGCTAAAATTGGTTTAGGAGGGATTTTGCTCCCCTCCCCTCCCCTTCAAAAAATTGAACCAAACAAATATAATTTAAAATAATTTCTACCCTCCCCTCCCCTCCCCTCCAAAACCCCCCAACCAAACACACCCTTAAAGTAACGTTTTTAATATATCTGTGGTTGGATCTGTGTAATTCATCTATGTATATATCATTGTTCTTTTGTTCCCATTGCTAGTGAATATTTTAATTTTTGTAATTAAATTTTTTTTTTAAAAAAAGTAAACAATTAAATGGATATAAGATATTTTAAATATTTTTTAAAAATAACGAAGATTAATTGAGTAATATTTAAGAGAGTCCATTAAAATATTTGCGCAAGTGAAAAATAAAATCTGCACAAAAGATCCTTATAAAAAAATAAAATCTTATTCAAATGAATTTTTAAAACATAAAAATAAAATCTTTAATCTCTCTATTTATTTATTTATTTATTTTAGTCATTACAATCAACTTTAATATTTTATCATTGTAGTTGAACTTTTAGCTTTTATATATATATATATATATATTTTTTAAATTACAATATAAAAGAAGAAAACTGAGAGGAGCAAATAAAAAGTAATACTAGATATCATTAATTAATTAATTAATTAATTAATTAGCGTTAGCCGGTGGCCCTTTGGCAGTTGGTAATGGAGGTGCAAGCACGGCGGTAAGGGTTAACGGGACCGCCACTTCTACAGTTATAATAAGAAGCGCCACGTCGGTTGCATGGAACTGCATTGGCTCTCAGGGCACCGTAGCTTATGAAGCCACCTACCCCCAGCTGACGACGGCTCTCCTCCGTCGGCATCATCAGCATCTCATTCTCATCTTCAACCCTGTTGATGCGACCCCAGTAGTTAACGCCTGTGTCGAAGGCACTCGACATTGTTGCCACCACCAACATGAAGAACATCACATGATTTACATTACTAGTCATCATTTGCTTTGAACACATCATCTTCTTGCCTCCTTTTATGAAAGGAGGGGAAGAGAAATTGAGAAATGACAATTTTTATTATATGTGTAGAATTTGATTTTATATAAAATATTATTATTTAAAATTAATTCGTTTTGAATTAATGGTGATCATAAAATTACCCTTAATTAACCTATATCTATGATGTAGTATTTTTAGTCTTTGATCAAGTCAACTCGACAACGTGGATAATGGGATTAATAGTATTTTAACGTATAATATTGATGATATAATTTACTGAATATTTTTCTAAGTAAGGATTTAATTTTAGATAATTGAATATTCTTTCAGATTTTTATTTATTTATTTATAAAAGTGTGAAGTGGGTAAAGCACTAAAGCTCAAATTTATTTGTAACTACTTAACTTTTCAAAATTCGAATTTAGTATGAAAGAAAATTACTTGAAAATCAATGATAAGTCCTCAAAGGTAAAACATTATAATATGCAACAGGCAACAACAAGAGTTAAGACCAACATCTTTTATAACCCAAGATTCTCTCCATCTTTTTTGTTTTAAGGTTAATGAGAGAAATTCATTAAAAAAGACATTATAAATATATAGATATTTTTTTTTTCTTAGAGGCAAAATTGGGTCTAAATTTGAGTAGTAGTGAATACGGATTTGAATTCGCATGCATTTTTGTCTTCCCCGTAAGGGTGGAAAAAAACGAAATCAAAAAAATCGAATAAAATTGAAAAAATCGAACCAACTTTTTTAATTTTTTTAACTAAAAACCGAATTCATTCGATTAAGTTCAGTTTTTTAATTAAAAAATCAACGAACTAATCGAATAATTTTGTTTTATTGATTTTTATGTCAATAATGTTATATTGCTATTTTTTATCTTATATTTGTTAAATTGTTAATTCATTCGGTTTATAGATATGATTAATTAATTTCATGAAATATTTATACATGTCCGCTTTGATCATGAATTTTTTTTAAATTTTCCAACCATTTAAATTATCTAAATGATATTTATATCTCATGAAAAACTTATTGGTATTACTGTGATGATTAGAAGAATTATAGTATAAAAAATTTGTAGAGTTGTATGTTAATAATTTTAAATAAAAAAAAAAGTTGTATTGTTATTATTAAAAAAAAAAAAAACTGAAAATACCTAATTGAACATATAGTTATTGGGCGGGATGTGTTATTTACCACTTTTAACATGCATTATTTTATCAAAATCATTAAATATAAACCATGCAAATCACAAATTGAACACAAACATAAAAAGTTAGAAAAACCTAGAAAAGTATTATAGGAGATGATAATCTTAAACCAAGTCGAGAAAATTTATGTCCAAAAGAATTTATTAGCTTCGCTTTAGTGTACTACGTATCTCTCGTGACTAACGTTCTACCAGGATATTTGGTTGCTTCTTATAAAATTGATATTTTTTTCTTCAAGAACTTGAACTACGAACAAATGATGAATATTATATTTTATATATACAAAGACCTTAAATTCTCTAATATGTTTAAGGATAACTGAAGATAAGAAGAAGAAGAAGAAGATGAAGAAGATGATGAAGATGAAGAATATGAATATGAATGAATAAAATTGAGAATCTAATGATCCTTTTTATAAACATGAAAAGTTGCATTTGTAAATGTATTCAATTGTCAAAATACACATTCATTTAAGGATCATAAACCTCCAATGAACCATTTCAAGCTAAATAGTAATGTCTTTTCTCAAAGGAACATTTTCTTTCATTCCATATAAATATACACAATCTATTTAGAAAATTCTCTACAACAATTAACATTAATTATAATTTTCTAAAACCAAAAAATCGAACAGTTTTTTTTTTAAAAAAAACTATAATTTTAATTATTGTATATATATATATATTATAATTATACTGAAAAGAATGAAACAATGCCCACCTGTACTCGAAAGAAAACAAATTAACGTGTTATCTATAAGTAATACGGATGCAAAAGAATAACTCTCCTTAACTCACGGTTATATAAACTCTCCCCTTAAGAACATGGTTTATTCAATACATCGATCAGGAACTGTATGGACTGTTTAAACGACACTTTCATTTAACAAAATAACAAATATTTATATTCTTTTTTGTGTGTGTGTGTGTGCGCTGTTTCAATGCTATTTGTTTTATTTTACTTATTTTTATTATGGAATGTGCAGAGTCTGAGAGACAAAGAAAGGAAGAAGCTGAATGTAAGGTAAAATTGGATGAGATTGTTGAAACATAGAAGAGGTGTTCATAGGGTCGGGTCGACCCGCGATCCGACCCTACTCGCAACGACCCGGTCTTTGGGTCAATTTGGACCCGATTCGAAATATCGGGTCGGGTTACGGGTTTAGGTCAGAAAACTCGGGTATGACCCGACCGACCAGATGTAAATGATAATATAATTATAATATATATATTTTTAATGATACAATTTTGATAATAAACAAGTGTAATTGAAATGGTAAAGTTTTTACTTCGTTTTTAAATGGTCCCAGGTTCGAATCTCAACTTAAACAATTTTCGAAAATTTAATTTTTAAACAAAATGTTTATGGTGAGAATCGAACTCATGATTAGGTAGATATTAGTCATATACTTTGACTATTCAGCTACTCACTGCCTTATCAAAATTTGTATATATATATATATATATATATATATATATATATATATATATATATATATATTTACTGTATATTATGTTAACCCGATCCGATCCGCAGTTTTTGACCAGACCCATTGCGACCTGACCCGATCGGGTCAAAAAAATCAAAAAATCCGACTTGACCCGACCCGTGAACACCCCTACACAGAGGCAAAGAGTAGCGAGAGTTGGAAGAAAAATAACGGAGCTCTATTGGGAATGTCATCTGATAGGCTTCTAAAACTTACGAACCTCTTGTTCGTGCATCAGTTCCGGGCCCATTTTCACATTGGTATTTTTATTTATAAAAGTACGAGATCTCATAATACCCGTATTTGAGTACGTCCAACTAAATGATATAAAAAATTATATCTATTTCCGACTCTTACACACAATGTGTCCTCACGGGTCCATCCCATGAATTTTTTCCACTCCGGGTGGAAAACTAGTGCGAGTTGTACGGGCCAAAATTGGGCCCAGGGATAAAATCAACATTTACCACAAGGCCAACCACTAAATCTGGAGCCCATTAGAAGGTCCACAGGCCGCCTCACGGGCCCAAACACATTAACATAAAGAAAGACAAACGAACACCAGTTACGAAAATCAGAAAGTGGATCCGAATTCATAAATATCATCATGAAGTCGACGGTTTCGGAGGAGACATACGATCGTCAGTTATCAGACATAAAACACCTGAATTAAACCATCATTGAAGAGGATTCCAACAGGCAGAATAGGGACCCCGCGTCAAGGAACCTATAAAAGAAGAAGACGAAACAATAGAGGGGCATCTTCTCCTAGAGATTACTTCCACATCAATACACTACTCCAATACCGCCCTCACGGCTAGCAAATCTGTGGTTGAGGTATTCCATAGACCTTAACCCATTCATCCTAAACTTATTCACCCTTAAGCTAACTTGAGCGTCGGAGTGCCTACGGCTTCCACCACACCGGTGGGCAGTAACCTCCACTTTCGCTTAACTCTTGTTTTGCAGGTTCGTTCGTGCCCCTCAGCTCACATTCTTGATTGTGGACCTCGACCGAAATCAATTCTCACAATTTGGCGCCCACCGTGGGGCTAACGAGCGAATTTCGCAAAAGTAAGACACAGCAACAAAACAGTCAGAAATGGCCTCAAGCAATGAACAAAACCCGAATCCCTTAATGGAACAACTTGCCCTGCTCCAAGAACGATTGCAAGCCCTTGAAGAGGAGAATCTAACGATGCGAAACACCAATGACAGTCTACAGAAAAAGATGGAGCAGTTATCATCCAATCCTCAGCATAATACTCAAGGCCAAACCAGCAATCCAGACGACCGAATCAATACAACAATCTCGCCCATGACGGATGGTCCAAACAACAATCACCAGCCTACTTCGCAAGAGCCGATCTCTCTAATCGATCCAACCCAACAGATCGCCACCTCTATCAGAAGGGAAATGATCGAATTTAAGGAAGCAATAATGTCAAGACTACCGAGGGTAAGGCTACCAGTCAGGAAAAGTAGGGCCGGAGCGATTTCTGATACTCCATTTGTGGAGTCAATTGTTGCTGTTGATTTGCCCCGGAAATTCAGCCCACCCGAGATGAAGCCATATGATGGGTCTGCCGATCTAGACGACCATATCATACACTACAAGTACAAGATGATGTCAACCGGCTTGTCCCTAAGTCAGTGGGAGGCTGGAATGTGTAGATGCTTTGGGGAGACTCTGGCGGGACCTGCCCTTACTTGGTTCATTAACCTACCTTACAGGTCAATCGAGTCCTACCAAGAGCTAGCCGACAAGTTCGTGCAACACTTTGCAAGTTCATGCAAATTAGAAAAGACTTCAGACGACCTTAATTCTATACAGCAGAGAAGGGGAGAGTCTTTGCGGAGCTACGTGGCTCGATTCAACCGAGAGAGAATTATTGTCCCGGATCTCCACCAACCTACAGCAGTAGAAGCCTTCCGGAACTCTACAAGAAATTGACAAAATTCTGGTGCTACACCATGGACCAGGTCATGGCACGGGCCCAGGTAGAAATAAGATGGGAATAAGATAAAAGAAATAAAAGAAGGGAAGATGTCGCGAATGCCCGAGTGGATCGAAGGCCTGCTGCTCCCAGGCGACACGATAGCAATATCCACTCTCACAAGGAATGGATGAACCAACCAAGGGGGGAACGACGACCTTTCTACATAAGTATTGACATGAGACAAAAGCCATACAAAAGTAGGGAAGAGCTGCCAACTGTGGGACACAGAAACTGGACGACGCATGTTGTCCCGGGCTCGCGGCCCGGTCGGGAGTACGGAGTAGCCCGCGGGGGACTAAACCGGAGAATAATGGAGTCGTCACCCGGTGTGAACCGGGAAAATGAGATTTAAGGCCGCACTCACTCCTCGCAAGGGAAGACCTCAAACCGTTGGGTTCGGAATGGTCACTTACTTATGTCACTTGTAATGAAAGGATTTGTGTAATAATTTAATCAAGCTTAAGTAACACTTATTTCCAAGAGTATCATGCTTCTAAATCCATATGCACAAAAATAAAACTTACACCTAAATTTGCATATATTTCACATCTAAGATTGCATGCTTGAAAGTACATCAAAGTAGCAACGAACATACAACTTCATTGGCATATTGTATTCATGGAAACACAAGCACATATTAACCACACAAGCACATATAAAGGCGAATAAAATAATGGTGAACATGTGATTTCATAGACATATCATAAACAAATAGCCATTACATGTCCATGCACAAATAAAAGAGTCAACTAAGTACATAATGCAAAAAGACCCTTAAGGATGCAATTAGGCATTAAAGTAAGCATGCTATGACGTGGTGCAAAAGAAGATAACTAATATGGACACAAACACACATGTGAGCACTTTTCCAAGTGGTACGTGGAATTGTGTCCCAAGTACAGATCGCATTACCGTCCATTCGGAATCGGCTACGGAATTTATGTCTGGGTTTCCATCCGATATACTACAAGAAATAATACTCAAATGCTATCATAACATTGATATATGAATTATACTACGTTAAGCCAAGACTAAGGTAAATGATGCAATCAATAGATGAAAGACACGGCAAATATCGTGGTAAAGGTAGCCTTTTAGGCTTTTCTTCCCCCAAATGGAGAACCTTTTAATCCAACACAATAAGCCCATACGCCTTTCATTACAATGCGTACAAAGACAATGATAACTATATGAAACTTCGTATACCCGATTGAACATATCTTACATTCAAACGAATATACATCAACCGGCGCGGCAAAACATCGTGGTAAATGATTTTAACCCCTCCAAATAGGGGACCTTTAATCTGACTTAATAAGCCCATGCGCTCGATCACATCATGCATACAAAGAAAAAGACAATAATATCAAACTTAGTATGCCCGATTGGACATATCTTACATCCAACCGAACACACATCAACCGGCGCGGCAAAATATCGTGGTAAAGGGTTTTAACCCCTCCAAATAGGGGACCTTTAATCCGACTTACTAAGCCCATGCGCTCGATTGCGTCATGCATAAACAAGTAACATGCGGAATTCAAATAACGAAAAATAAATAAATCAAAGCAATATAAAACAAAAGAATGTGTTGTTTACTCAAGCGGTACGTGGAGTTGTATCCCGAGTACAGATCATACTACCGTCCATTCGGAATCGGCTATGAAATTTATGTCCGGGTTTCCATCCGATATACCGCGAGAGTTGACATATCTTTCATTTTATTCCAAGGCCATAACATACAATATTTCATAATACATGCATATTTATCTACTCAAGGGCCACAACATGCATTTCAACATAACAATCATGCGAACAATACTCAATAAATAATAAAAATAAAACAGAAAACGAATGTGGAAAATACCCTCAGGTCTAACCTTTTTTGCCGACTTTCGGACTTGCGTTTCACGAAGATCGGAAGGGTAAAGCTCCTCAACTTCTCTGGTTCACTGGTTTAGCATCTTAGCTCACTGTTTTGCTGTTTTGCTTGCTGTTTGGCCTCCGTTTTGCTGCTGTTTCCTCTGTATTTTCTGCTCACTGTGTTTGGTAATTTAGGCTACTGTTTTGGGTGTTTCGGGGACTGTTTTGGGCTGTGTTTTTGTCTCGGTTTGTTGGCTGATTTTTGGACTGTTTAAGGACTGTTTTGGGTGTTTCGGGGACTGTTTTGGGGGATAGATTGGGCGTGAAAACTGGGCAGAACAGTGGGGTGATTTGCGGCAGTGAAGGAGGCAGTGCAGTGGGGTATTTAGGCGTGCAGTGAAGGTGATGCAGAGAGGGCTGTTTGGCGTGAGTTTGAGGGGTTATTGGGGCTGTTTCAAGGTATGTTTAGGCGTGAGTTTGGGGCTGTGAAGAAGGCTAGATGCGGCAATGGGGCTGTGTGTAGGAGTGAT
This sequence comes from Zanthoxylum bungeanum, assembly GCA_019454045.1. Classification (NCBI taxonomy): domain Eukaryota; kingdom Viridiplantae; phylum Streptophyta; class Magnoliopsida; order Sapindales; family Rutaceae; genus Zanthoxylum; species Zanthoxylum bungeanum. Next base: position 5,818 of record SKCR01024479.1, on the reverse strand, counting down.
GTGCGTGAATGAGGTAGATTGTAGGTGGTGTTGACGGCAATGCAAGGTCTTAGGGTTTTGATGTCTTGTATCTCTTATGTGAATATTATGTGAATGAACTAGGCTTTCCTTCTGTGTATGGGCGTGAATTGTGTGACATTAGAGAGGGGATTGGCTTTGGTTTTGGGTTGTTTATATAGACAAGGGCTAGGCTTCCCCTTGTCTCACAAGGAATAGATTGGATTTGGTGTCAAATAAGGAAAGGATTTGATTGATTGGGGGGACAATTTTGGTGAATTAGGAAGGTTGAATATTTGATTGGTGTTAATTAGGCATTTAATTTGTTAGATTAGGAAGTCAATATTTTTATTGGTTATGATTGATTTTAATTAGGCATAATATTTCTTTAATTTAGTATATAATATTTTGGATTAGGAAGTTACAATATTTTAATTTGGTATAATTATATTTTATGTCTTATTTAATTTGGTAAATGACTTAATTAATATTTTATTTAGTTAATATTTAATTTAATTAATATTTAATTTAATTTGGGTGTATTTTAGAGGCCATGGGCGTGTGGGCCTAGGTGGGTGTGGGCATGGGCTTTGTCTTGGTAAGCTAGGTGTTGTGTTGGTTTGGTGAGTGGGTTTGGGCCAAGGGTAAATGGTTTTGGGTTTTTTAGGCTAAATGTGCTTTAAAAACGGAGGTCCAACGAGCGAGCTTGGAGCTAAACAAGTGAATAAAAATCTAATGAAACACCGATTCCCTTCCGACGACCGTTCCCGCGCAATATCCTTAACTAAATAGGTAGTGTCTCCATATGAGACTCATCATAAGGACTCACATGCAAAATACAGTGCCTACAGTCGCCCCCACTTTGATGGGACTTGTGTAATGTGTAACAGTGACAATCCTATCAAAGTTATGCAATGCATTTTCACTTACCTGGCTCGCCAGCTGCCACTTGACTTACCATGTGTTGAGTTGAGTTGATTTGGTGGTGAGGTGCTACGACCCCTGGTTCATTCCCGAACCGTGCTCCATTTTTATAGCGCCATTTTCGGCATCTGTTGTGTGTGTGCTCCATTTTGGAGCGCCATTTTCGGCATCCATTTTCGGCATCTGTTGTGTGTGTGCTCCATTTTGGAACGCCATTTCCGGCATTTGCTGTGTGTGCTCCATTTTGGAACGCATTTTCGGCCTTTGCTGTTTGTGCTCCATTTTGGAACGCCATTTTCGACATTTGCTGTGTGTGCTCCATTTTGGAACGCCATTTTCGGCATCTGTTGTGGGTGCTCCATTTTGGAGTGCCATTTTCGGCGTCTGCTATGTGTACTCCATTTTGGGGCGCCATTTCCGGCATCTGTTGTGGTAGCGGTCCATTTCCGAATCGTGCTGTGCGAGAATGTGGCTCATTTTTGAACCGTTATTTGATGAGATGGTCTTTGCCGCTAAAAACCTGCGAACACAAAACAAACATTGCATGTATGTGATGTGTATGCATGTATGCATGTATATGTATCATATTCCGATGGGTTAGGCCTTCCTTGGTCCATTTCCGAACCGTGCTCTATTTTTGGAGTGCCACTTTCGGCAGATGTGAAAGTAGTCCATTTCCGAACCATGTTCCACTTTCGGAGTGCCATTTTCGACGAGATGTGATAGTAGTCCATTTTCGAACCATGCTTCACTTTCGGAGTGCCATACTCGGCTAAACTGATGCTGATGTGGGCTCGCCCCTGGGACTCGTCCCTAAATTAAAACTGATGTGGGCCTCGGCCCTGGGACTCATCCCCAAAATTGAAACTGATGTGGGCCTCAGCCCTTAAACTGATGCTGATACTGATGTGGGCCTCGCCCCAAGCTGATATTGATGTGGGCATCGGCCCTAAACTGATGCTGATGTGGGCCTCGCCCCAACCTGATATTGATGTGGGCCTCAGCCCTAAACTGATGCTGATGTGGGCCTCGCCCCAAGCTGATACTGATGTGGGCCTCGGCCCTGACTGATACTGATATGGGCCTCAGCCCCAGACTGATACTGATGTGGGCCTCGGCCCTGGGCTGATATTGATGTGGGCCTCGCCCCAAGATGATACTGATGTGGGCCTCGGCCTTGGGACTCATCCCCAAACTGTAACTGATGTGGGCCTCGGCCCTGGGACTCATCCCCAAAACTGAAACTGATGTGGGCCTTGGCCCTAAGCTGATACTGATGTGGGCCTCGGCCCTGGGACTCATCCCCAAACTGATGCTGATGTGGGCTTAGCCCCTAAACTGATGCTGATAATGTGGGCCTCGCCCCCAAGCTAATACTGATTCATTTATGAAACTGAGTGTACTGTTGTTGCTTCCGAAGATTCCTCGTGTTCTAAACATCACTGAATTTCATAGTACCAAGGTTGAATGTTTTTCTCAAATATACTCATGATGCAGGTTGGAGGGAGAGACTCAGGCAAGTAAACGAAATGAACGTCTTTATTATCATTTAAGAAATGGTTCGAACAGGTGGACCAAATCAATGTCTATATTAAAAATGCAGGATCAAATAAACTAGGAGGAACAACTTCATCATTCGCAGCATTGCCTTCTTTCTTGGCCTACGGTTCTTCACTGTCATCCCCTATCTCCATGTAAGAAGCTTGGTGGTTAATGGTTTGGAGGACAAAAGTTTCGGGCAATCCAGAGTTGATCATGTAGGTGGGTGGTGGAACAGAGTGGTAATTTGGTAGGGGGTTCCAATATGTGTTGGGTTGTTCTTTCTCTGGGTCGGGTATTTTGTGAGCATCGATGAGGTTTTGGATTTCATGCCTAAGGCGGGTGCAGTTGTCAGTTTCGTGGCCTCTCCTCTGATGGAAGTGACAATACAAGCTTAGGTCAAGGTTGGGTGGTATAGGATCTGGAAGTGTTTTAGGCTCTAAGGGTTTTAGGTGTCCTTGTCCCTTCAACTTCTCAAGCACCTTAGATAACGGCTTCCCCAGGTTAGAGAAATGCCGGTTCTTGATGGCAGCAACCTCGACAGTAGCGGGTTTAGTCTCAGAATGCCCCCCAAAAGTTCTTCTATTCTGGCCATAAAACTTTCTGTTTTCAGCCTCATCTTCTTCAATATCCATAACAGTCTCTCTCAACTGTCGGAAATCAGTAATCATGGAGGTCATCATCTTACCATAAATAGAGGGCTTGGTGCCCTTGATAATCATCTTAATTTGGTCTTTCTCTGAAGGCCGAGTCTGCATTTTCAAAAGCTGGCTTCTCCAGCGATCCACATACTCTTTGAAACTTTCCTCTGGCTTCTGTTTAGTGTTCTCCAAATCACGGAGTGACAAGTCAATCTCTAAGTCTGTAACATATTGATTCAGAAAAGCATCAGCTAGTTCTCTCCAATCTTCTTTAACCTTCTTCTCAAGGCTATGATACCAAACCACATGTGCCCCTCGAGTGACATCCCAAACATCTTTTGGACCTGGCGCTGTGATAGGCCTACTGAACTCATGACTGGGACATATTGTTGCAGATGGACACTCGGGTCTCCATTCCCATTAAACTTGGCCATGTCGGGAATTTTAAACTAAGCTGGCAGCTGTTCTCCGAAGGTCATTGCCTCATAATCTAACAACTCTTCATGTTTACCCCTCATTTTACGGGTATTATTTCTAACCTGATCCCGGAGCTTCTGAAATTCTGCCTGAGACCAATCACTCTGCTTGTTGCATACTCTGCTATGTCATCATCAAAAGTGGGGATATCATCCCCCAACCCATTCAGAGGCTCATCGCGCCTCACATTCTCAGAATTTCCCCCAGCACGAGGTACAACCATATTTGCCATGGCGGTAGTCAAGGCTTGCAACTGTTCGGTAATCTTGGTGAAACCGTTCTCTAACTGATCCATACGGGATACCTCGTTACCAGATTCACTCATGCATGTTACTGTTCTTTTAGTGAGTCTTGTCCATTCTCTAACCCAAACGGTATCTATGATGTCTTTCTTTAGACATAGAATGTGTTAACATGATATATATATATATATATATATATATAATATATATGTATGAGGTGTATGAGATGCATGTAACATATATAACATACTAAATCAACTAAAATTTTCAGACAAATCGGCCCGTTATCATTTTAGAAGCTTTTGGGCTAACTATCATAGGAGTGAACTCGTCCCAGTTTAAATGGCCCAACGAGTTCACATCTCATGGCAAGGAGCCCAACTAATTCCAAATGGTAATGTTCCGAACACAAGCACAAAGTGGCCCATCAATCACTTAGAAGCATTTGGCCCAATCGTCATAAAATACGTTCTTGTCCCAGTCTAAATGGCCAACAAGCCCATATCCCATGACAAATGGTCCAAATGGATCCAAGACGATGTTCCCAAACACAAGTATAAAAGAAAGATAATGCAAACATAAAACAATGATTTCTACAGAATGGCCCATCAACATTTCAGAAGCTTTGGGCCTAATGGTCATAAGGTACGAACTCGCCCCCAGTTTAAATGGCCCAGCAAGTTCGCATTTCTGACAATAGTCCAACTGCATCCAAATGAGGATGGTCCACAAGCACATACTCAAGGAAATAATTGTTACTTTAACCATACAACCACGGTCTATGGGTGGGTTCTCAAGAGTGTAGATAAAGGCTCTCACCGGCGAAGGATGGCCCACAACTAGGTCTCCCCAATCAAGGGTTCGAGCGACCAAGTGAGCGCACCCTTTTTTTATACACTAAGGTACGTGCCAATGAGCTATGGTGTGTGACTGACTGTCAAATGGATTTCCCGTTGTAGATTCCCCAGATGGAGGGTGGAGCGAGGCTCTCTTAAGTACCCTAGCCTCTTAGGCTCTTATCGCTTGGTGACAGGTATAAACAACGAGTCCTCCAAATTAGTCCATCACAATAGACTATGGGTAGATGGCTATATAGGTGCCTTCACAGCTTTTCCTTCTAGAAAGGTAGTGAATGAAGGAAGACACCAAACCATTACCTAGCCTCAAAATGCCTTTGATTAAACCCCCCATTTTATCCACTATAGACACGGTCAATTAGAACATAAATCCAAACATTACAAGACAATATTTCGGGGCCGATTCTCTATCCCCAGTGGAGTCGCCAGACTGTGGGACACAGAAACTGGACGACGCATGTTGTCCCGGGCTCACGGCCCGGTCGGGAGTACGGAGTAGCCCGCGGGGGACTAAACCGGAGAATAATGGAGTCGCCACCCGGTGTGAACCATGAAAATGAGATTTAAGGCCACACTCACCCCTCGCATGGGAAAACCTCAAACTGTTGGGTTCGGAATGGTCCCTTACTTATGTCACTTGTAATGAAAGGATTTGTTTAATAATTTAATCAAGCTTAAGTAACACTTATTTCCAAGAGTATCATGCTTCTAAATCCATATGCACAAAAATAAAACTTACACCTAAATTTGCATATATTTCACATCTAAGATTGCATGCTTGAAAGTACATCAAAGTAGCAACGAACATACAACTTCATTGGCATATTGTATTCATGGAAACACAAGCACACTAACCACACAAGCACACATAAAGGCGAATCAAATAATGGTGAACATGTGATTTCATAGACATATCATAAACAAATAGCCATTACATGTCCATGCACAAATAAAAGAGTCAACTAAGTACATAATGCAAAAAACACTTAAGGATGCAATTAGGCATTAAAGTAAGCATGCTATGACGTGGTGCAAAAGAAGATAACTAATATGGACACAAACACACATGTGAGCACTTTTCCAAGTGGTACGTGGAATTGTGTCCCAAGTACAGATCGCATTACCGTCCATTCGGAATCGG
>SKCR01024478.1:0-34738 GCA_019454045.1 Zanthoxylum bungeanum | reverse complement strand
TCATCTCCATATGTCTGAAGTGATACTTCCATCTTGACATCACATCCAATACACTACGATTCTCGATAAACCAGAAGAGATGTACACAGAACCCGTTAAAGCCCTGGACCATCAAAACTAAAGTTTATCGATCGTCGTAAGTACTAGCGATGCAAGTCTCAGGTTAAGATCATATGCACCTACCCTGAAGCGGACTCCCATAGACACGCAGACATACTACCAATGGGATTCCGCGGGGTCTATCCAGAGCGAAGCTGTTTTCCGTACCATCGGTAAAACACAACCTCCTACCGCACTTGCATAAGTATCCTATACTTAAATATATGAGAACTATGCCGTTGTGCCCTCACAACATGCACGAGTGCAGTACTAGTCTATTCCGCATTATCGATGTCCAATCTCGATAATACTACGACTAGGGATATTTTAATGATTAAACCTTTATGGATTGATACTGTCTCATATCATCACAATCCGGAACTAATCATAGGGACTTTTACCATTTATATTTCAAAGTAAATAAATTACAAAACGGTAAAAGGCATTTCATTACTACATAGTTAATTTTGTACAATAATACAATATCATTTACAAAATAGTGACGCTATGGGTCATTACTGTCTAACAGTTTGGACTTGAAGCCATTTTGGAATCTCATGGTGAGGACATTTCCGGAGCAAATCTTTGTACCTTTCCCAAGCTTCGTAGAGAGTTTCCAATTCATATTGTATAAAAGATGTGATGTCATTCCTCAGTTTTGCTGTTCTGGCTGGTGGAAAATACTTTGCAAGGAATTTGGTGGCTAGAGTGTTCCAAGTTGTGATGGAACCTGCTGGTAGTGAAAGTAGTCAGGCTTTAGCTCCGTCTTTCAAAGAATATAGGAAAATCTGCAGTCTCATTGCTTTTTCAGCTCCTCGGTTGTATTTGAAAGTGCCGCAAACTTCCAGGAAGTTGCTGATGTGAGCATTAGGGTCTTCAGTTGCATTCCTCCAAAACTGAACTGATTACTGAATCATTTGAATGCATGTTTTGATGTCACACGCATATGCTAGTAAGGGAGGAAGTACAATAAAAGAATGAAGTCGTCGACCACCGGAATGGTTCTGTCTTGAATGGGTATTGGTGGTGCAACTTCCAAAGGTTCAAGTTCCATGTTGATTAAAGCTTCTTGGCCTTCTCGCATTTCCTTTCTCAATTGTCTGATGGTTCTTTCAATTTCTAGGTCAAGCGGTCGGAGTTAAAAGGTTCTGGTTCATCTCATGTAGTTTCTGAGAACCTGAAACACAAGAAAACAGAAATAATAAGTAAAAAAAAAATTCGATACAAGTAACGTATCTAACCCCAAAACTAATAGTGAAAGATAAAAAAATCCCCAGTAACGGCGCCAAAAACTTGACCGGTGTGAAATCACACGGGTATAACGCAAGCGCACGTATCGTTCAAGTAGTATAAAAAGTATCGATCCCACGAGGACTTAAATCCTAAGCTATTAATTTTTATGAGGCCAAATGATTACTAGTATCTAATAGATTGATTGATTGACTGGGTGATGACTTTAAACTTAAAAACAAGTAAATAAAATTACGCGAAAGTAGGTTGAGGAAAATTGAAATTTATAAAACTATCCAGGGTTGTGATTTCTTCCAATATCTTTTTAAAGATGAAGTGGTTAATTAATGTTAGTGCAATATATCGGTTTACTAACCTGGAACACGAAATTATGCAAAAACCTTTGTCGATGGTCAGATGCAAATAAGTTCCTGGTTTATTAAGATTAAGTTCCAATTATGGCTACCCCCACCCGACAGGTATATGTCTATCCTGTAAGGAAATCTATTAAAGGGTTATCTATCCTCAAGGAAAATCATTGGCTATTAAGTCTAGGGCTAAAACCTAAAATTCCTTTGTCAAGTTTATTTTATGTTTACCAGATCAATCTTATTAATGGCCAGTTAACAAGAAGAATTAAGCTTAAGACTTAATAAATAAACCTTTATATTACCCAAACTATAAAATAACCCCTTATAAACCAGTGATATTGGAATTCATCACAATCCTAGATAACTAACTTAGTTACGACACATAACTACGGCTAGTAAGAACTTAAATAAAATAAAAGATATAAAGTAAAATGCTGAAAAGTAAATAAAGAAAATTACAATAAAAGAAAATGGTAGGGCCAGAGGATCTACTTTTATCACTACTATTTTAGATATCTCCCTTAATATAATATATTAACTTGTGATATTACCAACCAGTCATATATGCGGTAACCTGATTAAGTCAAATTAAGTCCGACCAACCATAAAGGCGGTATCATTATTTATCCATAAACCAGCCATATAGGCGGTAATTACCAACCGACCAACTAGGCGGTATCCATGTTTAGTCAAGTTAAAACTAGTTTATATTGATTACCAACCGACCAATATAGCGGTATCCTTGTTAAGTCAATTTTTAAATAGGGAATATATTATAATTAAGGGAGATTAATCTAATAGTAGTAATTGTTGGTTTCTATAATTAGTCCCAAAGAAAGATTAAGCCATAGAAATACAAATATCATACATGCAAAGCTTGAAGCATGGCGGAATCATACTTACTAAGCTTTGTGACGAAAATGATGAAGAGGATCCTTGAGTCTTCAAGGTGGAAGTTTCGGCCAAGCAAGAAGATGGAGAGAAGCTTCAAGTCTTCAAGTGTTCCAAGCTCCAAGGTTGTTTCCCTATCACCTCTTTTGATCCTTAAATGTGCTAGCAAAAATGGAGAAATGAAAAATGATTTTCTGCCTTTGAAGAAGCTCACGGCGTGCTTGAAGAAGAAGGAGAGGAGAGTGAGAGACTTTTCAATTTTCTTGTTCTCATTTTGTTTCAAAAACCGTGAGTCAAGAAAAGAAAAGCAATAATGATGCATGATATACCAAAATGAATTTTTTAGATAAAAAAACTCTTCAAAAAACGTGTAAAGCTTTTTCCCTCCAAAAATTCATTAAATGGCATCATTATCTTACATTGAGAATAGAGACAATGTATCATCCCATAAAGGTGACTAGATACATCCATCATCTATTCGTGTCAAGTAATGAGATATCGCGATGTGATTTGCGGATCCCACCCGTTTCAAAATACGAATGTGTCCGCAAACACTTTCGGGCTCGATTTCGCTAATTCCGAATTAACGCATTTCCGTCGCGACGAGAATTAAATAATTACGCCTAGCGAAATTACTATTCAGATCGCTAACGAATTAATTCTAAATTAATTCGTTTGCCCGAATTAAAATCCGATTTTAATTCCGCGTCGAAATCTATTTTCGTTTAATATATCGAATATATTATTTTATCGATTAATTCCAAATTAATCGATCTCTCTCTCTCTCCTAATAAGGCATTTTATCCAAGATAAAGTTTCTCCGTAATTAATCCAAGATTAATAAAGTTCGAATCAAACATCATAGGTGAATCTTCAGGAAGCGACCCAAGAGATCTCCGGATATGTTGGCAGTAAATACGGTCGTTGGATAATCCAAACACGTATCTACCTCGTACTACGTTTTTACCGATTTACAAGACAAGGTTGGCTTCTAGCAAAGCGCCATGCCTACCCAATTCTCCAGAAATATTCTTACAGGAATATATAGATCTGTATCAAGCGTAGTATACCGTAGTATTGTGCATATCGGCCAGTATCGGATAGTCACGTGCTAGGGCTGGGGCTGGATAAGTGTCTGCCCCGTCCGAAGCACATGTCGGATGTCTGGTAACTAGTCTCTATAATCGGATATGCATGACCTAGTCATAACATCCCGATGGTTGCGCAACACTTAAGAGCACTAGTACCGTATCCTGCGTGACATCATCTCCAATATGACTGAAGTGATACTTCCGTCTTGACATCACACCCAATACACTACGACTCTCTGATAAACCCAGAAGTGGAGTACGCAGAACCGGTTAAAGCCCTGTACCACCAAGACCAAAGTCTATCGATTATCGTAAGTATTAGCGATGTAAGTCTCAGGTTAAGACTATACACACCTACCTTGATTTCGGCCTCCCATAGACACATAGTCATAATACCAATGGGATTCCGAGGGGTCTATCCAGAGCGAAGCTGTTTCCCGTACCATCGGTGAAACACGACCTCCTATCGCACTTGCATAAGTATCCAATACTTATATATATGAGAACTATGCCGTTGTGCCCTCACAACGCGCACAAGTGCAATACTAGCCTATTCCGCATTATTGATGTCCTGTCTCAATAATACTCCGGCTAGGGATATTTAATGATTAATCCTTCGTGGACTGATACTGTCTCATATCATCTCAATCCAGGAACTAATCATATGGACCTCTCTTATTTATATATCTATGGTGATTTAATCACAAATGATGAGAGTGCAATTTCCTTGTCATATAGTTAATTTGCTACAACAACACAATGATCTGTGCAAATAGTGACGCTATGGGTCATTTTATCCAACAATCTCCCACTTGGCACATAGCCAGTCACTCAAGTGTCCAACACCCAAACTATGTACGGTTCGCTCAAATTGCTGAGGAAAGGTTTTCGTCAGCGGATTTGCGTAATTATCTTCTGACGCGATTTATACGATCATCACATCGCCACGATGTATGATCCGAACGAATCAGATGATATAGAAGTATATATCTGGATCGTCGATGAGACCATTAATTCTTTAGCCTGTGCTGACGCCTAGCTCAGCCGCTAACAGAACTATATCTAATTTAATTAGATTTATTATCGATCCAAATGGCTTCTATTGCTGCCTCAGCTGCAGCAATAATCCACATTTGTTGTTTATTCGGCAACAGTTATCTTGCTCGGAAGATTTCCAGCTCATTGTCCCAGTGTTCAAACTTTATAGTACCGCAGTATTTACTTGTTTGGAAACTTGCAGCAGTGATCCCAATCACTTCAAGTTCTCCTTCTCCATAGTTTAAGATAGCATCTTTAGTTCTCTGAGATACTAACAGATGTTCTTAACTTCAATCCAGTGACTATCACTTGGATTGTCCTGATTGTGACTCCATATGCTCAAAGCGTATGAGACACCATATCAAGTACATTTTAAATGTACAATTTCCCAGAGAGTGTTAACAACTCCAAATCTATCCCAGTAGATCTTTATTCCTTGAATAAAGGTTGTTACTCCCCAGAATTCTACGGAGAATTTCTATGAAAGAATATCTATGAAAGCCAAGCTTTCACCAATTGCTTTATGGGAATTTTATTATCAGTGCCCTCCCACTAACCTCCTTATATACACAAGAATTATTTCGTTTTGAGTCAAATCATAAACCATTATGATTATTTCAAAACGTCAGTTCCAAGAACCTTATGCTTGCTTCAATCCAAATATGGATCGAATAACCCGCAAACCTTGTTTGTCGGTTATACAAAATCGTCAGGATGTTGTAAGCATCCTCCAAAAGGTTTCCTTTTCAGGAAAGCGATTTTGATCTGCAACTGACACATTTCATAAATGAAATATGCAGTTATCAACAAGCATCTTCAAAATGGATTTACCATGGCAACAGGTAAAAGGTTGAACCGTTATTAACACAATGTTGATAACGATACCTTTCCGTCAAAAGCCCAGCTTTGTACGTTGGTATGTTGCCTTCCATGTATGTCTTCCTTGAAGACGTTTAATGTACCAATAGGCACAATGCCTTGTGGTACAACAACTAGTATCTAAAATAGTTGTTATACATGGAATCCATTTCGGACTCATGGCACTTTGCCATAATAGGGAGTCGATACCTCGTTTCACTTCCTCAAAACGTAGTCGGTGGATGTACCTTCATAAGATTGACATCTTTATGAGGTTAGATCAGAAACCCATACCCTAGGTCGTTTTCTGACTCTATTCGATCTACTCGGTTCTTGTGTATTCGAAGATTAATGGTACAGATTCATCATTGATGAACTATTTGTGTTCCATTAAGGACTTCGTGCCTTGAATAGTATTACTCCGATTTTCATCGAGTATCACTATCCTCCCACTGACCACTGCATATCGGTATTCCTCTCAGGAAAAACCGCATGGTGAGCAACAATCACATTGCTCTCATGTGAGATTTATAAGTACTATACTTATGGTTTCCCTCAGGATAACCTATATTGCACTTATCCAATTTGGGTCCTTAGTTTAGTATCATCCAAACGTTATGCCTGGCATACCCAAATTATCAGGAATGAGAAACCTCGTTTCTTCCCTGTTCATATCCTATATGATATCTGTCAAACAGATTTATATATGAACCTTATTCTAAATAAGTTTTGCACTGTTAGTACATATCTTATTGAAGGAAACAGTAGCTCAGAGCGACTCGTGATTAGCCTTATCATGTCTAACATGATTCGGTTAATCCGTTCAGACACACCGTCACTTTGACGTGTTCCGGGAGGAGTCCTCATTTGAAAGAATACTATACTCTTTCATGTATATAAGAAACTTATTGCTTAAGTATTTTCCATTACGGTATTACCGTGACGGTATAATACTATAGCCGATCTGTTTGTCTATTTCTTGTCGAAACTCTAAAAGTTTCTGATTTGTGTTCTTCAAAAGAAACACATAACCATAACGTGATGCCACATCCGTTAAGGTCACGAAATATTCATGTTCATATCTAGCCTAGCTAGATATGGGCCCACTACCTTCACCATGAATAGGGCTAACAGATCGGTGGCCCTTTTACTATTACCAAGTAAATAGTATTTTAGGTACTTTACCTAATAAACTAGATTCGCAGACCTTATTTGAATAGTCAATTCAGTCCTAGTACCCACTCTTCAAAAGTGTGGATATACGAGTCTAATTAAATTGTGTCCTAGACAACAATGCCACAAATAAGTCTCTATTGATCAAATCAATTTGAGCTATTTATTTGTCATTTTATTTGTTTGAGATTTTATTTTATATTCAAAATATAAATTCTGTTATTTACATCTAATGTATTTATCTCAGTATCATCTTTATATAATAAAACACTTAGTGTTCTATAATACAAAGATTTTATCCGCAACGGATTAAACGCTGATATAAAGATAATGTCTCTAGTCAAACTAGTTACATTATAACAGTTTCTAATTCAAGTACATACCCGAAGGGTAGTTCCTAAATTTAGGTATCTACGGTCGAAACAGCGACTTTCGTCCCGTTTCCTATTCGCAGAGAAATCTCAGCTTGAAGTCAGTATCCTGCTCAAAGCAGATTCTGAACATCAATACATATATTTTATGTACCACACAAAGTATTTAAAATCTAATTTCAATACTAGCTGTGAACATAACTAAGACAAACATTTTTAAAGTAAGAGCCTTGCCCTTTCTTTAATTCCTTCGTGTCTGCCATATCCAAATGGTAGTCACTTTGGGATATGTCAATTATCCTTTTCAATATTTCAGAAACCTTAGGGCAAGCCTTGGGTTTTTAGAATATCGAAAGGATGTGCACCTCGTGCTACATGCCCAATTGCAAACTTTGACTTTATCTCCTCTAGAATAGTCAATTAATTCTCCAAGAATTATAAATTGCAATTTAATACTTCTTAAATCTAAAATTAGATTTATGACAAGTATATTAAATTAAGCATTAAAGTCATCATCACATAAATCTTCCAAAGATTTATGCTCCACTTATTTTGCTTAATTTTGGGCGTAAGGTATAATAAGTTATTTTATCAAAAAAGTAACCTATTATTTATTCCCAATTTGAAAATTAAATCATTTAAAATATTTTAATCCCAGATTATATTTCAAATATCCAACTTTTCAATTTTATCTTGATTACAATAGTCCAACTACTTAATCAACGATTAGTGGTACTATATATATTATAATGATTATAATAGTCCAACTATATAATCAAATATAATCCAAATTAATTAACCTCAATTACATTGATTACTATAATCCAATTATAAAATCAACTGTAAACTGAAATTAATTAATTCAAATATATTGATTAATATAATCCAATTATATATAATCAAGTATAATACAGTCCAACTGTTTATTAAAACAACAATTTAAATATTAGTCTAACTAACATTTAATCTAATGAAAATAATTTGAATGAGCGCGTATGGCGAGTAATTGAACGAGTATTGCAAATTCAATTCTTACCTCCCACTATTTTTCGTCGAGTCTCTAACCCTCTGTCGAGTACTCGGGAAACCGTGTTTCCTAGTGGGCTAGGATCCCGTTAAATATCACACAATCTTGACTTTGGCCAACAAATTGTATGATAATTAACTAGGTAGATCTCGAAGATCAATTGGATCTCATCCAACTCCTAGATCCAGTAGGTGGACATCCAAGTCCCAAACATATATCTTATATATGCCTATACATCGAATGTATACCCTAACCTTTTTCCTCTGAATCAACTAGGCCTTGGCTTTGGCACAACAAACCTAGTGATCCCAGTCAAGCGCGGACCCATTGACATGGAAGCTTCGTAATCAATGTCAATGGACAAGAAGTGGTCTTTACTTTGGCCAACAAACCACAACTTGGACACGACACCGATATGGAACAAAGCCTCGTGATTAAAACACATCTTTGACGGACAAGGGCTTGACTTTGGCGAACAACCCCTGCCAATCTCAGATCTTGAGTAAGAATCACTCAATGGAAGGAAAAACGCATGATATTTTATGAGGGTTTTTCGCGTGCAATTGGTTACCAATTTAATTATCTTTATTAAGGTCTCATCATCATACACCCTTAAAGATGCATTCTAAACACATAATAAAGCGCATATGATATAATAATAATGATATGCGGATGGATATTTTACATTGATCCTAGATCAAATCTCTCACTTTCTCTCTCCCGCTAGCACAAATATTTCTTCTACCCGTTACACTACACTTCTAAAGAAACCTCATATACATAGAGGGGAATAGGTGAGAAGAGAATACAAAGAATAGGAGATAAGGCTGGACTCGCAGGTCCAATTAATAAATCAAATTTATTAAAATTTCCAAAATCGCCCCACCCGACTAATATCCATCCGATATACATTATTCAAACATCACAACCATGTATTCATACAAGCATGTTATCAATCAATCAATCAAATTAATTAATCTTGATAATTAGTGATCATCCAATGTTCAAACAAAGATTTGATTTTGTTCGAGTCAAACTCGTTTGAGAATAAGTACATAAGGTACGAATTCACGAATTATATCGAACTACCCGTTAAATCCAATTAAGTCGTATTCAATTCTAATTCAATTTATTTAATTCCAAATTAAATATTTACACTTTTAATGTGCTTTAAAGATTTAGATTCTAAATCTAATCTAATTGGGTATCCAAGCCCAACTAACATCCAATGTTTGTTTAATTAAAGTCCGATGGGCTTTCAATTGATTTATCAAGGCTTGGGCTTTGGTCAATGTGGGTCAAACCCAATTACCAAGCCCAAATAAGGAATCACCCTCAAATGCCATAAAATCAATTTCAAGCCCATAAGGCCCAATTAAACATTAAAGCCCATTTTACTATATTTGGACTTAATGGAGTGATTTAAGCCCAAATTGGATCCAATCCTTTTGGCCCAAATCTACTTGGCCCAACCAAGCCCATTATGCCCAAATATAATAATACAAGCCCAATTATACAATCAAGCCCATTAATTAAATTTTAATATTCCAAATTTTAAATTTCAATTAATTAAAGTGTAAATCCATGATTAATTCATTAAACCAAATATTTCAAAAACATCAATTTAATTTATTAATCATCACTTGTTCAAAACATATGTCCAACATTTATTTGAACAAAAAATCAAGTCCTTTAACATGCCTTATTGCATTCGGCCAAGAGGGATTTTTGTTCGATTTGTTTTTCAATCCAATTGAATCACTAATCTAAATCCCGTATACGTTTTTAAGTCATCTAATGAACTTATAAACAGAAAAATATAATCCATTATAAGGACCTCCATTTTCGGTCAAAGAAACAATTTTGGGGAAAAATCATCCAATGCATTTTTCTCAAAATTGATCATGCATTACATCATATATCATACATATAATCATGCTTAAGTCATCTAATGAACTTGTGCATGAAAAATCCAATCCATTGGAATGACCTACACATTCGGCCAAAGCATCAATTTTGGGGAAAAATTATCCAATGCATTTTTCTCAAAATTGATCATGTATAATATCATATTACATACATTTAAGCATACTCAAATCATCTAATGAACTTGTGCATGCAAAAAAATTCAACTCAGTGGAAGTACCTCACATTCGGCCAAAGCAACATTTTGGGGAAAAATCATCCAATGCATTTTTCTTAAAATTGATCATGTAATATATCATATAACATACATATAAGCATACTTTAGCATCCATTTCACAAGAACATGCTTCAATCAATTTTCCCCAAATTAACCCTAATGTATTTCATGCTTAAACATGGCTCCATGATCCATTGTTGGTTTCTATAATTAGTCCCAAAGAAAGATTAAGCCATAGAAATACAAATATCATACATGCAAAGCTTGAAGCATGGCGGAATCATACTTACTAAGCTTTGTGACGAAAATGATGAAGAGGATCCTTGAGTCTTCAAGGTGGAAGTTTCGGCCAAGCAAGAAGATGGAGAGAAGCTTCAAGTCTTCAAGTGTTCCAAGCTCCAAGGTTGTTTCCCTATCACCTCTTTTGATCCTTAAATGTGCTAGCAAAAATGGAGAAATGAAAAATGATTTTCTGCCTTTGATGAAGCTCACGGCGTGCGTGAAGAAGAATGGGAGGAGAGTGAGAGACTTTTCAATTTTCTTATTCTCCTTTTGTTTCAAAAACCGTGAGTCAAGAAAAGAAAAGCAATAATGATGCATGATATACCAAAATGAATTTTTTAGATAAAAAACTCTTCAAAAAACGTGTAAAGCTTTTTCCCTCCAAAAATTCATTAAATGGCATCATTATCTTACATTGAGAATAGAGACAATGTATCATCCCATAAAGGTGACTAGATACATCCATCATCTATTCGTGTCAAGTAATGAGATATCGCGATGTGATTTGCGGATCCCACCCGTTTCAAAATACGAATGTGTCCGCAAACACTTTCGGGCTCGATTTCGCTAATTCCGAATTAACGCATTTTCGTCGCGACGAGAATTAAATAATTACGCCTAGCGAAATTACTATTCAGATCGCTAACGAATTAATTCTAAATTAATTCGTTTGCCCGAATTAAAATCCGATTTTAATTCCGCGTCGAAATCTAATTTCGTTTAATATATCGAATATATTATTTTATCGATTAATTCCAAAATAATCGATCTCTCTCTCTCTCTCCTAATAAGGCATTTTATCCAAGATAAAGTTTCTCCGTAATTAATCCAAGATTAATAAAGTTCGAATCAAACATCATAGGTGAATCTTCAGGAAGCGACCCAAGAGATCTACGGATATGTTGGCAGTAAATACGGTCGTTGGATAATCCAAACACGTATGTACCTCGTACTACATTTTTACCAATTTACAAGACAAGGTTGGCTTCTAGCAAAGCGCCATGCCTACCCAATTCTCCAGAAATATTCTTACAGGAATATATAGATCTGTATCAAGCGTAGTATACCGTAGTATTGTGCATATCGGCCCAGTATCGGATAGTCACGTGCTAGGGCTGGGGCTGGATAAGTGTCTGCCCCGTCCGAAGCACATGTCGGATGTCTGGTAACTAGTCTCTATAATCGGATATGCATGACCTAGTCATAACATCTCGATGGTTGCGCAACACTTAAGAGCACTAGTACCGTATCCTGCGTGACATCATCTCCAATATGACTGAAGTTATATTTCCGTCTTGACATCACACCCAATACACTACGACTCTCTGATAAACCCAGAAGTGGAGTACGCAGAACCGGTTAAAGCCCTGTACCACCAAGACGAAAGTCTATCGATTATCGTAAGTATTAGCGATGTAAGTCTCAGGTTAAGACTATACACACCTACCTTGATTTCGGCCTCCCATAGACACATAGTCATAATACCAATGGGATTCCGAGGGGTCTATCCAGAGCGAAGCTGTTTCCCGTACCATCGGTGAAACACGACCTCCTATCGCACTTGCATAAGTATCCAATACTTATATATATGAGAACTATGCCGTTGTGCCCTCACAACGCGCAAAAGTGCAATACTAGCCTATTCCGCATTATTGATGTCCTGTCTCGATAATACTCCGGCTAGGGATATTTAATGATTAATCCTTCGTGGACTGATACTGTCTCATATATCATCTCAATCCAGGAACTAATCATATGGACCTCTCTTCATTTATATATCTATGGTGATTTAATCACAAATGATGAGAGTGCAATTTCCTTGTCACATAGTTAATTTGCTACAACAACACAATGATCTGTGCAAATAGTGACGCTATGGGTCATTTTATCCAACAGTAATAAAAGTTTTATCTTTCACCCTAGCAGGGGGAAGTTACCTCCTCATAGCTGAATAGTAAAAACTGACAAAGTAAAGAAAGTAAATTACTATTACAGAAAGTAAATAAAATTAATTACAAAACTAAAATTTAAAGAAAACTAGATACAAACTCCTTATTTATTCAGAGAATTACATAGAGGAAGGTACATCTGAAACTGAAATTTTCGAGCTGAATTTATAGGGGTCAATAAGCCTCACGCGTCGCGACGCGTGAATTGCTCTTGCGTCGCGATGCTGCCACGTGTCAGTCACTGATTGGCTGCTTCAGATTCTTATCTGTTGACGTGGCATTTTGGATGATTAACTCAATAATTATGTTGACGTGGCGATGATGTGGCTATGACGTGGCGATGTGGATTGTCGGCACTATATGATTGTGACATATGGCACGCTATGATTGGGTGATGATGACGTGACTGACACGTGGCACATTGACTTGGCATGTTGCTGATGTGAACACCTACATGGCTGACACGTGGTGATGGCGATTGTCGGCACCATAGGATGATGACACGTGGCACGGTGCATGTTAGCAGATCTCATCTGATGTTGACACGTGGCACGGCGCATGTTAGCATCTGGCGCATGTTAGAAGACTTCTCAGATTTTGACACGTGGCATGGCGTATTTTAGCAAGAAGCGGCACAAGTTAGCACAAGCTGGCGTACGTTAGGCGTCGCGATGTGTGGAGCGCGGCGCGATGCGTCAAATGACATTTTTGCCCTTTATTGTCAGTTTTTACTGTTTTGGCCCTTTATTGTCAGTTTTTACTGTTTTGGCCCCAAATCACCTCCAGTATATCCTGAAACTTTATTTATCTATAAAATAACAGAAAACACATCAAAATATTCACAAAACTCAAGAAACTATACAAAATATTAGGTCAAATGCGTGGGAAATAGTGATTCGAGCAAAATAATAAAATAACAAAAAATAAAATTAAGCTAAGCCACTTTCGTAGGGATCACAGTTGCATTTAGCGTATGCAACAAGCCTTTAAACCCCTAGGTGTCCCTAGTGGACGAGTTGTAGTCTCGTGAGGGTTTACAGCAATGATACCCACAAACATTTTAGAAAAGTAAAAAGATAGTAAAACTAATGCACACAAAAGCAAAAAAGACAAGAAAAAAAGAATAAAGAAGTTAGTGATTAAGCAGGTGAAACTTCTACTCCAAGTTACTAGTTGTTTTCTTTCTTTCTAAATTACCGAATAAGTAAATTCACCGATTATTTTTACCATTCTCCATATACATAGTTAACAAAATATTAATCAACTCATTTTTTCCCAAAACAGTTACAAGTGCAGTTGAGAAGAAAGTAATATTTTTGTCTTAAAGTTTTATTAGAATTCACACCTTTTTGCAGCAATGGAATAATTTTTCTGATTTATTTTTATTTATATACAATATCTTTTTTTTACGTAGCGAGCTTTGGGTCAGTGACTCCCAAACCAGTTGGCTTTAGGGCACTAGATGTTAAGAAACCCCTACGGACTTAATTACTCAGACTTCCGATATATATATTTTTGCAACATCTTTGATCCATGTAGGGAGCTTTGGGCCAGTGACTCCCAAACCAGTTGTCTTTAGGGAACTAGGTGTTAAAACACCCTTACAGACTTAATGTTGGGAAGCGGCCGCGAGTGCGTAACAGAAAATCACTAAGAAATTATGATGCCGCTATCCCTTTGCCCAAGGCCCATTTGTTTTGATAATTCTACAAGCCTACGCATGTTACTATATATTCTAAGCATAAAAACTCATTAAACATGCAAAGAATATAAACTTAAACATGCTAACTATCATAAGAACTCTAATTAAAAAAGAAAGAAAAAAAGACTTACTTGAACCGAAGACTCCTCCAGTCCTCCCTCCAATCTACAAGCTTTTTTCGACTCAGCAAGCTCTTCCATATTCCAAGAGCTACCCAAATGTGTGGCCTCCAAAGGTGTACACACCAAAGCCAAAACTCAACGGACAAGACTACACCTTGAGTGCACGGGTATTTTGCCCTTGGTGCCAGCCTAGGCATATACCTAAAAACTTTTAACTCGAGGTTCCTCTAGTTAATTAGACTTAAGGATCCTCAAAATTAGTGGCTTACTCTTAAACTTTAGAGTTGCTCACTTATATAAACCCAAGATATGAAAGGTTTGGTGCAAAAATTTGCAAATAATTCTTTGGGTTTATATAGGTGCTCCAAAGACAACAAAATTAATTAAGAATCTGATGTGGGATAAAAGCTAATTTAATCTTAGCCATTTGATCTTAATTTAGTGGTTTAATGAGATTATAAAACCCTAATAAGAGTTTGGGCCGAATTGGAATTCAAAAAAAAATAAGAAATAAAAAAAATTACTATTCATGTTACTATTCACATTACTATTCACATTTTTTTAATTAATTAATTAATTAATTTATTCCAATTCCCAAAGTGCCCCTATCGTCATTCACCAGTCCCTAAACCACTATGGAACCTCATAAATGATTTTTTCAATAATTAAACACATTGAACCATTTATGAACAATTCCTACAGCAATCACATATACTGTTAAATTTGTACTGTGCACTGTTAACCACTGATTTCGACTTTGTTGTTTGTGACCTTTTGGGTTCCCCTCAAGTTGGACTTGAAATGAATTGTGATAATTTAATCGAACATAAATTATCCTCCGATCAGATGGTCGTTCGATTTCAATGACCAAGGTTGACATCTAGCAACATGCAAGGCCCCCAAATGAGAAGGAAAGATATATACCCATTCTTACATATGATACGGTCCCTCGCCTCACTGTATCCCCACCGTTTGACCTAGGGTATGGAAAGTGTCTACCCATATAGTCAAAGGTATGATGTTGATAGTGTCATGAATCGTGCTAACCGGAGAATCTAACATGATTCTTCCGCTGCCGCCACAGTCTCAAGCACTGATCACACATATCAACCCGTGAACTGGAATAAGAAAATATTATCCAAGAGAGTGGCGATTCTCTGTTGTATCTTTACAAACTTCATGTGTTTCAACAAATGACCCAATCATACCCTTATGACCGGATCTTTTGAACCAGGGAAGGAGAATGTCAAAGTTATTTGATCCACATATAAGATTGTAAAGACCTCAAGTCTAAGGACTAGTTATATAATCGATACATAAAAGTTCTCACAGACACATGGGATAAACACTCCATGTGAAAAATTTCGGCGGTCAGTTCGATGGACACGAGCAACTCATGCATCCATGTGATACACCAAGCGGACGGATCTCCGCTAGTAGCCTATGAGATCGGCTACCCCACTTAAGGGCAGATCATATCATCATGCTAGTCTCTCCGCTTTGTGAACGACCAGATTATTAACAAAACTATGACTAGTAACGTTTAAGAGTAATGATTCTCATAAGGCGTGGAAGCCATCATCTTATTACTCCAAGGGCTTTATTACAGTGTTTGATGATTCATATAAGTTATGTAAGACATGTATAATAAGGATTGCCATTTTATTAATTAATGAAAATATTACAAATACATGTACATATAGCCCATTCACAAGTTGGGTATATGGCATATCCCTAACAATCTCCCACTTGCACTATAGCCAACTAGTATTAATCTGGACACCATACTCTCGGGTGTGCCTATCATGCTTTTGTTGAGTCAACCCTTTAGTCAGAGAATCTGCAAGATTATCTTATGTGGGTATTTTCTCTATAATAACTTCTTTTTCTCTCAACAATCTCCCTGATGAGATGAAATTTCCTGAGTACATGCTTGGATTTCTGGTGGGACCTTGGTTTATTTGATTGAGCAATGGCGCCCGTGTTGTCACAGTACATCGTGACGCCATTCTTTATCGCGGAAGCTCTTCCAGTTCCTTGATGAACTTCTTTATCCAGACTGCTTCTTTAGCTGCCTCAGATGCTGCAATATACTCGGCTTCAGCGGTGGAGTCCGCTGTAGTTGACTGCTTTGAGCTTTTCCAACTGACAGCACCGCCATTCAAAGTAAACAGATATCTTGTTTGTGATCTGCTGTAATCCATATCAGTTTGAAAGCTCGCATCACAGTAACCAATGACTTTCATCTCAAAACAATCTCCGTATGTCAATAACACGTCCTTAGTTCTTCTCAGATACTTGAGGAGTTTTTTGACAGCTGCCCAATATTGCTCACCAGGATTTTCCTGATACCTGCTCGTTATGCTAAGAGCATAGAGACATCAGGTTTTCTACATAGCATGGTATGATCGATCCTATTGCTGAAGCATAAGGGATCCTACTCATTGGCTCTCTATCTGAAGGAGTATGTGGACATTGCTCCTTAGATAATTTGATTCCATGACAAGTAGGTAAATTACCTCTTTTGTAATCTTCCATTATGAATCTTTTCAAAACTTTATCTATGTATGTAGATTGAGAAAGTCTTAACAACCTCTTAGATCTATTACGGTAGATATTAATGCCGAGAATGTAGGCTGCTTCTCCCAAATCTTTCACTGAGAAATTCTGAGATAACCATTGCTTTGTGGCTTGCATCATGGGAATATCATTCCCGGTGATTAATATGTCATCAACATTGTAGGCACTACATTTTTTCATATAAGTCCCTATGATGAGTCTAACATGAAGACACTACCTCTTTAAATTATGGAAGTCGCGGGAAACGGACCGTCGAAAGGGAAGAGTTAGACATTGACATCTTGTGGATTTAATTCGCTTGTTTAGCTTCGGGTTCGCTTGTTGGACCTCTATTTTAAAACACACCCTTGGCCCAAACCCTCGCAAGTCACACACCAAGCCCACATATCACCAAACCACACAACAAGCCCACCAAAATGGACCAAAACTCACGCCCAAATGAGACCAACCCACGGCCCATCAACTTCCAAAATAAAAAAAAAATCACACATTAAACACATGCTAAAATCAAGACAAATCACCTTCCCCAATTAAAAAATACAAAACAAATCTCATCAAATGCTTTCCTAATTCAATAAATTACCATCCCTAATTAAAAAAGATCAAATCAAATAAAATCAAAACATATCCCTAATTAAAGAGATCTTTTCCTTATCACATACTAATTAAATGATATTTCCCATAATTACAAAATCCTTTCCATATTCACACAAGGTAAACCCCAACCTTTGCCTATAAAAAGAAGCCTAAACCCAACCTTGAAACCCCTAGCTCATTC
Organism: Zanthoxylum bungeanum; assembly: GCA_019454045.1. Taxonomy (NCBI): domain Eukaryota; kingdom Viridiplantae; phylum Streptophyta; class Magnoliopsida; order Sapindales; family Rutaceae; genus Zanthoxylum; species Zanthoxylum bungeanum. Next base: position 17,033 of record SKCR01024478.1, on the reverse strand, counting down.
TCACGAAATCAACCCTAATGTTCTAAGCCTCTCAAACTCCACGCACACATAAGCCATTGCCTCTTCATCACTCAACACACTCACGCAAGCAGCCTCTCAAACTCCACACACACATAAGCCACTGCCCCTTCACCATGAAAACCCTTCACGCACATTGCCATACACCCGCGCCACCTGCCTTCAACTTTTTTCACGTAACAAGCCTTCAAACTGCCACTCACTTCACGCTATTAGCCTGACTTCAACGCATAATCAACACCCTTCACGCATAAAAACCCCTGACCAGCCTTTCTTCTAAGTACAAACCCCTGCCTTCTTCATGTAAAGCCCCTGAAACAAAGCCTCTGACCACCGAAAATAGCCCCTGAAACACTACCTAAACATCATCAAAAATAGCCCCTGAAACACAGCCTAAACATCACCGAAAATAACCCCTAAAACACAGCCTGACCACCAAAACCAGCCCCTGAAACACAGCCCCTGACCACCGAAAACAGCCCCTGAAACACAACCTCTGATCACCGAAAAAATAGCCCCTAAAAACAACCCTTGACCACCGAAAACACCCCCTGAAACACAGTCTCTGACCACCGAAAATCCCCCTTGAAGCAGTCCAGATTTTCCCGCAAAACTGCATCAAAAACTGCCCCGTAAAACCCGCAAACCGTAAGCCAAAACAGCCCCACATTATCGCAAAACAGTAAGCGTAAACCGTGACCAGATACAGCCATAAAATAGTGTAACACAGCAGCCCAAACAGCGAAACAGCGAAGGAAAACGTTGAACCAATGAACCGGAGGAGTTGCGGAGCATCAACCCTTCTGACAACCGCGCACCGCACTTCCGAGAGACGACTTAAGAGGTTAGACCTGAGGGTGCCCCTTTTTATTTATTTCCGCTTATTTCTTTTATTTTGCCAATATTTCTTCGCATGGGTATTGTTGATTAATGTATGCTATGGCTATTGGATGAATGGAATATGTGTCGTCTCTTGTGGTATATCGGATGGAAATCGAGACGTAAATTCCATAGCCGAATCCGAAGGGACGGTAGTATGGTCTGTACTTGGGAACAACTCCACATACTACTTGAGCAAACAGCACATATTTCACTTTATTTTATCTTGTTCGTCTATTATTCGCATTTTACATTCTGCCATTTACTTTTTATACTTTGTTTGTTTTGTATTGATGATATAGTGCGCATGGGCAAATCAAGTGGATTAAAGGTCCTCCGTTTTGAGGGGGAAAAGCCTAAGGGCTACCTTTGCCATGACATTTTACCGCGCCGGACGAAGTATGTTTGATTGAATGTGAGATATGTTTAATCAGACATACGAAGTCCCATATCATTGTCTCATATTTGTATGCATTGTAATGTAATACGCATGGGCTTATTATGTTGGTCCAAAGGTTCTCTATTTGAGGAAAGAAAAGTCTAAAAGGCTACCTTTACCATGACATTTCGCCGCGCCTTTTATTATTCCGTTATTTGCTTTATGTATGCCATCTCCTTGTTAAATCATGCATCATAGTGTAATTCGCATGGGCAAATCAAGTTGGATTAAAGGTCCTCCACCTTGAGGGATGAAAAGCCTAAGGGCTACCTTTGCCACGACGTTTTGTCGCGCCGATGAAGTACACTCAATTAAATGAGAAATGTGTTTAATCGGGCATACAAGGTCCCATATTATTTATTTATTTATTCATACATTTTAATCTAATGCGCATGGGCTAACTAAGGTGGGTTAAAGGTCCTCCATTCGAGGGAAATGCCTAAAGGCTACATTTACCATAATGTTTTACCGCATCGGATGAAGTACACTCGATTGAATGTGAAATATGTTCAATCGGGCATACGAGGTCCTACATCGTGTATTTTTTTATCCATGTATATGTTGGTGTCATTTCAGATGCCATCTTGGCAATATCGTTCGAACACGTTTACGAACGCTACATGAACGTATGCATTTTTCCTCATTCCGTTTGAACGCGTTTACGAACGCTACACGAACGTATGCATTCTGCATCATTCCGTTCGAACGCGTTTACGAACGCTACTCGAACGCGCACATATTCTGCTTTACCATGCATCAGGTCTTATCCCGTTCAAACGTGTTTCTGAACGCTATACGAATGCGAACCTTCTGTTTACTGTTCGAACGCGTTTTCAAACGCTACATGAAAGCACATACAGTGCACAGACTTCTTTTCGTCATATTTCATGCATGTTTGCTTCTTTGATCATTTCTTTTGCACCATATGATTAATCATATCATTTCCTTATTTACGCTTTTAAATTATCATCCATTTATATTTCCGCATTTATTTATTCGATATGCTTATGGATTGTGTGCTCGCTTTTATTATTAATGCATTTAAGTTGTTATTAGTTACATTATTGCACTTTATTATTTAATACATTCATGAATTATGTATTTTTCCTTCATTTTTTCATTTACGATTATGGGTGTGCAAACTTGCATGTTGCTTAAATTATCTGGTATGTGTTGCATGAGATTTGGTTGTACTATTGCATAAATCCTTTCATTACAAGTGGCATAAGTAAGGGACCATTCTAAACCCAACAGCTTGAGGTCTTCCTTTGCGAGGGGTGAGTACGGACTTAAATCATTTTCCCGGTTCACATCGGTGGCGACTCAATTTTTAGTTCTCCGGTTTAGTTCCCCCGTGGGCTATTCCATACTCCCAACCAGGCCGCAAGCCCGGAACAGCGTCACCGATTTCTGGGTCCTACAGTCTGGCGACTCCACTGGGAAGAAAAATCGGCCCCGAAATAATGTCTTGTATGATTGTGATTTGTGCTTTAGTTAACCGTGTCTACCGTGGGTTAAAGGGGTTTAATCAAATGCATTATTAGAGCTTGGTAATGGTTTGGTGTCTTCCTTCATTCACTACCTTTTCTATAAGAAAAAGCCGTGAAGGCACCTAAATAATCATTTACTCGAAGCTTACCGTGATGGACTAATTTGGAGGACCTATTGGTTATTCCTGTCACCAAGGCGATAAGAGCTTAAGAGGTTTGAGTATTTAAGAGAGTTCGCTCCACCCTCCCTCTGAGGAATCTTCAATAGGAAATCCATTTGACAGTCAGTCACGCACCATAACTCGTTGGCACGTACCGTAAGGTATAAAAAAGGTGAGCTCACTTGGTCACTCGAACCCTTGAGTGTGGAGACCTAGTTGTAGGCAATCCTTCACCAGCGAGAGCATTTGTCTACACTTCAGCAAACCCACATGTAGATCATAGTTGTATGACCAATAGAAACTATTTCCTTGTGCATGTGTTTAGGGTCCATCATCATTTGGATTCACTTGGACTTCTTATCAGAAATGCGAACTTGTTGGGCCATTTAAACTGGGATGAGTTCATATCTTAGGACAATTGGGATAAAAGTTTCTAAAATGCCGATGGGCCACTCTGTAGAAATTGTTTCTTTATGCTTATGCTAAGGACCATCATCATTTGGACTCAATTAGACTTCTTATTAGAAAGGCGAACTTGTTGGGCCATTTAAACTGGGATGAGTTCGTATCTTATGACAATTGGGCTAAAATTTTCTAAAATGCCGATGGCCCACTCTGTAGAAATTGTTTCTTTATGCTTATGCTTAGGTCCATCATCATTTGGACTCAATTAGACTTCTTGTGAGAAAGGCAAACTTGTTGGGCCATTTAAACTGGGATTAGTTCGTATCTTATGAAAATTGGGCTAAAAGTTTCTAAAATGCCGATGGGCCATCCTGTGTTTGGGCCCCTTATCATTTGAAGTTGTTTAGCCATCTTATCGCAAATGTGTAAACATGTTGGGCCTTTTCAACTGGGACAAGTTTGCACCTTGCAATAATGTGATTGAAGCTTTAAAATGACAAGAGGCCGACTTATATATTCCATGCATTGCACGCATACATGCTGACTGAGAATTTTAAAAGACACCATAGATTCTCGTTGGGTTAGGAAAAATGGAAGACTCATCAAAAGGCCGATAGCAAACATGAGCGAATCAGAGAATGAGGTATCCCATATGGATCAGCTGGAGACTGGTCTCACCAAGGTTAATGAGTAGTTTCAAGCCTTGACTACTGCTATGGAAAATATGGTTGTGCCTCGTGCTGGGGGAAATTATGAGAATATGAGGAGTGAGGAGCCTCCGAACAGGTTGGGGGATGATATCCTTATTTTTGATGATGACATGACGGAATATGCCACGGGAATGATAGCTGGGTCCCAGGCCGAATTGCAGATGCTCTGGGATCAGGTAGAATCGGTTACTCGCCAGATGAGGGGTAAATATGAAGACTTGCTAGATTATGAGGCAATGACTTTTGAGGAACAGCTGCCAGCCCAATTCAAGATGCCTGACATAGCCAAGTTCAACGGGAACGGGGATCCGAGGGTCTATCTCTGACAGTATATTTCGGTGATGAGTTCAGTGGGTCTGTCGAAGCGTCAGGTTCAGAAGATGTTTTGGATGTCGCTTGAGGGGGCATCCGTAGTATGGTATCATGGCCTGGAGAGAAAGGTCAAAAATGATTGGAGGGCATTAGCAGACGCCTTTCTGAAACAGTATGTCACTGATTTGGAGATCGACTTGTCACTCCGTGACTTGGAGAATACCAAGCAGAAGCCGGATGAGAGCTTCAAGGAATATGTAGATCGTTGGAGGAGCCAGCTTTTAAAGATGCAGACTCGGCCTTCAGAGAAAGACCAGATAAAGATGATTATCAAGGGCACCAAGCCCTCTATTTATGGCAAGCTGAGGAGGATGACCTCTATGATTGGCGATTTTTGATAGTTGATGGAGACTGTCATGGATATTGAGGAGGAAGAAGCTGAGAACAGAAAGTTTTATGGCCAGAATAGAATGAATTTTGGGGGGCCTTCTGAAACCAAGCCCGTTATTGACGAGGTCACTGCCATCAAAAATAGGCAATTCTCCAACCTTGGTAAGCCTCTATCGAAGGTGTTTGAAAAGCTGAAGATGCAATGACTCCTGAAACCCTTAGAACCTAAACCACTTCCAAACCCTGTGCCACACTACCTTGACTTGAACTTATACTGTTACTTCCATCAGCAAAAGGGTCACGAAACTAACAACTGCCCCCGCCTTAGGCATGAGATCCAAGACCTCATTGATGTTGGAAAATTATGACCCATAGTGTCACTCTTTGTATAGATCATGGTGTTGTTGTACAAATTAACTATGTGACAAATGAGGTCCCTATGATTAGTTCCTGGATTGAGAATGATATGAGACAGTATCAGTCCACGAAGGATTAATCATTAAATATCCCTAGTCAGAGCATTGTCGAGATTGGACATCGATAAATGCGTAAAAGACTAGTATTACACTTGTGTGCATTATGAGGGCACAACAGCATAGTTATCATATATTTGGGTATATAATACTCATGCAAGTGTAATAGGAGGTTGTGTTTTACCGATGGTACGGGAAACAGCTTCGCTCTGGATATACCCCCTCGGAATTCCATTGGTAGTATAACTATGTGTCTATGGAAGTCCAAAATCAGGGTAGGTGTATTTGGTCTTAACCTGAGACTTGCACCGCTAATACTTGCGACAATCAATATACTTTGGTTGCGGTCGTCCAGGGCTTTAACAGGTTATGTGTACGCATATGCTGGGTATATTGAGAATCGTAGTGTGTTGGGTGTGATTCAAGATGGAAGTGTCACTCTAGTCATATGGTGGTGATGGTCGCGTAGGATACGGTACTAGTACTCTTAAGTACTGCAGTCATCGGGATAAAATGACAAGGTCATGTTTATCCGATTATAGAGACTAGTTACCAGACATCCGACATGTGCTTCGTATGGGGCAGACACAATTCCAGCCCCAGGCCTAGCACGTGATCATCCGATACTGGATCGACATACGTAATACTACGTATACTATGTCTGATATATATCCTTTAATCCTGTAAGGATATTTCTAGAGAATTGGGTAGGCATGACGCTTTTCTAGAAGCCAACCTTGTCTTGTAAATCGGTACAAACGTAGTACTAGGTACTTACTTGTTCGGATAGTCCGACGACCGAATTTACTGCCAACATATCCGAGGATCTCATGGGTCACTTCCCGAAGATTCACCGATGACGTATGACACGCACTCTAAATTAATTTGGGATTAATTAGAAGAGTGAGAAAATTAATCTGGGATTAATTACGGAGATACTTTATCTGGGATAAAATATCATTTAAAAGAGAGATAACGATTAATTTGGAATTAATCGATAAATTAATATATTCGATATATTAAACGAAATTGGATTTCGACGCGAAATTAAAATTGGATTTTAATTCGGGCGAATGAATTAATTTAGAATTAATTCGTTAGCGACGTGAATAATAATTATGCTAGGCATGATTTTTTAATTAAATTAGATTAAATTAGGTCGCAATGGAAAATTCGTTAATTTGGAATTAGCGAACCTGAGCCCGAGATTATTTACGAGCGGATTCGCATTTCGAATTCAAGTGCGGCACGTAAGTCAAATCAAGCGTTAAATCGCTAGTCCCTTCTAGCGTCACATCATCTGTCAATCAAGTGATAGATGTCTTTCACTTTGAGTGATTGACGCCAGTCACTATTCATTGATTGATAGATTGATAGAGTGATGTGTGTGGTTGGAGCCATTAAGGCTTGACTTTTTGAAAGCCAAATTCATGGTAAATGAATTTGAAATTCACATTTTGTGTATTAGATACACAAATTAGTATCAAACCACACAACACTCATCTCTCTTCTCTCTTTCATTCACGCCTAGGGCACTTCTTTCTCTCTTCTTTCACAGCTCACTACCGTGAGCTAAGGGAAGCTTAGAGTCATGATTTTGTGACAAAATCGGGAGTGCTAGCACACTACGAAGTCATGCAAAGGTGATAGGGAAGTCCACCCATGAGCTTGGAATCGTTTGACGAAGCTTGGAGCTTGGAGAAAGACCACCATGGCCGAATCTTGGAGAGGGAAACCAGTGGACTGCCGAGCAAAAACAGTGAGCAGAATCAGATTTTTATTCATCGTAGCATCGCTCAACCGATCGATGTGAGTATTTCGCAACTCCCTCATTGTATTCGCACTTATTTCATGCTTGTTTAATGATCTTGGGACCTTAGCAAACACCAACAATGGTATCAGAGCAAGCTTGAGCATGAAATATGATTTAGGGCTTGAAATTGGGTAAATTAATTTTGAACATGATTTGATTAAATTGGATGTTTGAATATGCTTAAATCATGTTGAATTGAAGATTGATTGGATCAATTTCAAGAAATTATGTTTGGAACATTTTTGCCCAAATTCTTTGGCTTGGCCGAATGGAAGACTTGCCCTAATGTCTTGGAATTTTTGTTTTTTGATTCATTGGATGACTTGAAAACGATTGGGAATATTGATTTAATGTCGAATTGGATTTAATTTAATTGAATTCGAATCGGACATAAAATGCCCTATATTGCCGAGACATGTAGCATGTGATAATGGGTTTGATTTTTGATGATATATGTTGCACATGTTTTGTTGTAATTGAGCATGATTGATTGTGTAAATTAATGTTTTAGAAATGTTAATTTGGGTGATTAATTATGTAATACACTTAGTGTAATTAAATTGGGATTTGGAAGTTGGTAATTTAATTATATTGGGCCTTAAAATTGGATTTAGGCTTGTTATGTTGTAAATGGGCTTATCGGCTTGGTTGTACCAAGATGAGTTTAGGCTAAATTGGTTGGATCCAATTGGGCCCAAAATCGCATCCATAAAGCCCAAATGCGACTAATGGACCTTTAAAGTTTAATTGGGCCTAATGGGCCTAAATTGATTTCTGGGCTTATGGGGTAACTCCTTGATTGGATTTTGGTTATTCGGTTTGACCCGAGTTGACCAAAAGTCCACGCCTTAAGAAATTAATTAAAAGCCCATTGGACTTTAATTAAATTGACGCTGGACGTTAATCGGGCTTTGAGACCCATAACGATTAAATTTGTAATTTAAATCGTAAAAGTTTATTAATAAAGTGTGATATTTAATTTGGAATTAAATAAGCGAATTAGAATTAAATGCATATTGAATTGGATTTAATTATGTAGTTTAATTTAATTCGAGAATATGTACTTTGAGTACTTTTTCGCAAAACGAGTTTGACTCGATCAAAATCAAATCGTTGTTTGAACATTGGATGATCATTAATTATCAGATTAATTAATTTGATTAGATTGATTTATAACATGCTTGTGTGAATACATGGTTGCGATGCATGAATAATGTATATCAGATGGATATTAAATGGGTGGGATAATTTTAGAAATTGTTGTAATAAATTTGATTTATTAATTGGACCTGCGTGTCCAGCCTTATCACCTCCTTATTCTTTGTATTCTCTTCTCACCTATTCTCCTCAATGTAAATGAGGTTTCTTTAGAAGTGTAGTGTAACGGGTAGAAGTAATACATGTGCTAGCGGGAGAGGAAATGGAGAGATTTGATCTAGGATCAATGTGTAAAGTATCCATCCGCATATCATTATTATTTTATTCATATGAGCTTTATTATGTATTTAGAATTCATGTTTAAGGGTGTATGATGATGAGACCTTAACAAAGATAATAAATTGGTTGCCAATTTGCACTCGAAAAACCCTCGCAAAATATTAAGCGTATTTCCTTCCATTGAGTGATTCTCACTCAAGATCTGAGACTGGCATTGGCTTGTTGGCCAAAGTTAAGGCATTTGTCCGTCGAAGATGTTTGAATCACGAGAGCTTTGTTCCATATTGGTGTCTTGTCCAAGTTATGGTTTGTTGCCAAAGTCAAGACCACTTCTTGTCCATCGACATTGATTACGAAGCTTTCCATGGTCAATGGGTCGCGCTTAACTGGGATCACTAAGTTTGTTGTGCCAAAACCAAGGCTTAGTTTATTCAGAAGAAAAAGGTTAGGTAATACATTGGATGTATTGGCATATATAAGTTATATGTTTCGGACTTGGATGTCCCCCTACTGGATCTAGGAATTGGATTGGATCCAATCGATCTTAGAGATCTACCTAGTTAATTATCATATAATTTGTTGGCCAAAGTCAAGATTGTGTGATATTTAACGGGATCCTAGCCCGCTAGGAACAACGGTTTCCCGAGTACTCGACAGAGGGTTAGAGGCTCGCCGAAAAATAGTGGGAGGCAAGAATTAAATTTGCAATATTCGTTTAATTACTTGCCATAACCGCGCTCAATCAATAAATATCATTCGTCAAATAAATTAAATGTTAGTTGGACTAATATTAAATTGTTGTTTCAATTAATAGTTGACTATATTCAAATAATTCATTTATAGTTGGTTATATAATTGGATTATAGTAATCAATATATTTGATTTAATTAATTATAGTTGATTAAATAGTTGGACTATAGTATCATTATAATAAATAGTACCTAAATCGTTGATTAAATAGTTGGACTATTAGAATCAAGATAAAATTGAAAGATTGACATTTAAAACATCATCCTATGGAAAATGTATTTAAATGGTTTAATTTTCAAATTGTGAATAATTTCAGGATGGTCTTGGAATAATAAGTAGTTTTATTTGATAAAATAACATATTAGGCCTAAGCCCGGAGTTAAGCAAATAGTAGAGCATAATCTTTGGAAGATTTATGTGATGATAACTTAAGTGCTTAATCCATTAAGCTTGTCGCAGTAGACTCCTTAATTTCTGAATCAGAACTAAGGATTAGATCCTTAAAGTATGATAATGAAATTGAAGGATATTCATAAATCTATCTTTAGATTTTAGAAGTACTAAATTGCAATAAATAACTCTTAGAGAGTTAATGACTATTCTCAAGGAGATAAAGTCAAACTTTGCAATTAGGCAAATAACGCAAGGCGCACCTTACTTCGATATTCTAGTTAGCCAAGGCTTGGCCAAAGGCTTCTGGAGTGTTGAAAAGGGCAAAGGCAAATCATTATAATCTTCTAGGAAGATAAATGACATATCCTAAAATGTCTGCCCGAATGTGGCAAACGGGATCGTGGAAGCGTGACTGTCGTTTGGACAAAGCATACATGAAGGAATTGAAGACGGGCTTGGCTCCGACTTCAAATATGTTTTTCAACATTATGTTCACTATTACTATTAAAATTAGATTTTAAATACTTAGTTTGGAACATAAAATATATATATTGATGTTCAGAATCTGTTTTGACAGGATACTGACTTCAATTGAGATTAATCTGCGGATTGAAAACGGGACGAAAGTTGCTGTTTAACCGTAGATACCTAAATTTAGGAACTACCTTCGGGTATGTACTTAAATTTAGAAACTGTTATTATGTAACTAGTTTGACTAGAAACATTATCTCTATATCAGTGTTTAACCCGCTGCGGGTGAAACTTTATATTCTAGAAACTGAAGTGTTTTATTTTATAAAGATGATATTGAGATAAGCACATTAGATATGAATAACTGAATTTATATTTTGATTATAAATAAATCTCAAACGTATAACATGACAAACAAATAGCTCAAACTGATTTCATCAGAAGAAACTTAAAAGTGGCATTGTTGTCTGGGACACAATTAAACAAGACTCGTATATCCACACTTTTGAAGAGTGGGTACTAGGACTGATTTGATTCCATTCAAATAAAGTCTACGAATCTAGTTTAGTGGGCAAAGTGCCTAAAACACCTTTACTTGGTAAAAGTGTAAATGCCACTGATCTATTACCCCTAGTTCATAATGAAGCAAGTGGGCCCATGTCTAGCTAGGCTAAAGGTGGATATGAATATTTCATGACCTTTACGGATGTGGCATCGCGTTATGGTTATGTGTTTCTTTTGAAGAACACAAATTAGAAACTTTTACAGTTTCGACACGAAATAGACAAACAGATCGGCTAAAGTATTAAACTGTCACGGTAAGACCGTAATGGAAAATACTCAAGCAATATGTTTCTAATATACTAGAAAGAGTAAATTATTCTTTCAAATGAGTACTCCTCCCGGAACACTTCAGTTTGACGATGTGTCCGAACTGAGTAACCGAATTTTGTTGGACATGATAAGGTTAATCTTGAGTCGTTCTGAGCTACCATTTCCTTCAACGGATAAGCATAAACAGTGCAGAACTTATTTAGAATAAGGTTCTATAATGATCTGTTTGACAGATTTCATATTAGATATGAACGGGACGGAAACCGGGTTTCTCAATCCTGATCATTTGGGTATGCTGGGCATATGTTTGGATGATACCAAACTAGAACCCAAATTGGATTAGTGCCAATTGTAGGTTATCCTAGGGATACCAAAGTATTGTACTTATACAACTCACAAGAGAACAATGTAATTGTTGCTCACCATACAGTTTTCCTATGAGGAATACCGATATATAGTGGTAAGTGGGAGGATAGTATAACTCGATGAAAATCAGAGTGATATTGTTCCAGGCGCCGATCCTTATTGGAACATAAATAGTTCATAAAGGATGAAACTATACCATTAATCTTCGAATACACAAGAACCGCGTAGGTCGGAGAGAGTCAGAAAACAACTTGGGGTATGGGTTTCTTATCTCACCTCATAAAGATGTCTATCTTATTGAGGAATACCAACTGACTACGTATGAGGAAGTGATACAAGTATCGACTCCCTATTATGACAAAGTGTCATGAGTCCGAAATGGATTCCATATATATCAACAAGTTTGGACATTAGTTGATGAACCACAAGGCATTGTGCCTATTGGTACTTTATAAGTCTTCAAGGAAGACATACATGGAAGGAAACATACCAACGTATAAAGCTAGGCTTTTAACGGAAAGGTATCGTTATCAACATTGTGTTGATTACGATTCAACCTTTTACTTGTTGCCACGATAAATCCATTTGGATAATGCTTGCTAACGTTGCATGTTTCATTTATGAAATATGTCAGCTGAACGGGAAAATCGATTTCCTTAAAAGGAAACCTTTTGGAGGATGTTTACAACATCCTGTCGGTTTTGTCGTATCATAACAAGCAAACAAGGTTTATAGGTTATTCGATCCATGATTGGATTGTAGCAAGCATAGGTTCTTGGAATTATCATTTTGATATAATCATAATAGTTTATGATTTAATTCAAAACGAAAGTTATTCTTGTGTATATAAGAGGGTTAGTGGGAGCGCACTGACAGTGGCTGTCATATAAATAATGATAATATGTCATTTCTTGGAAATGATATTCCCAAATAATAATCGGTGAAAGCTTGGCTTTCAATAAAAACTCTCCGAGAAACCGTACATTGAAAAATGTACGCGATCTGGTGTCTCATACACTTTGAGCATATGGATTCACACAGGCCAATCCAAGTGATAGTCATTGGATTAATATTAAGAACATCCGTTAGTATCTTATAGAACTAAGGATGCTGTCTTATACTATGGAGATGAGAAATTGAAGTGACTGGGATCACTGTAGCAAGTTTCCTAACCGATAAAATGACTAAAAGTCATCAAACGGTACTATACAAAGTTTGAATAGCGGAACAGTGAGCTGGAAATCTTCCAAGCAAGATACGGTTACGATAAACAACAAATGTGGGTTATTGCTGTAGCTGAGGCGGCAATAGAAGCCTCTGGTCTAGGTCGATAAAATCTAATTAGATTAGATAGTTCTGTTAGCAGCTGAGCTAGGCGTCAGCACAGGCTAAAGAATAAATGGTCTCATCAACGATCTAGATAACACTTCGACTATTCATCTGATTCATTCGGATCATACATCGTAGCGATGTGATGATCGAATAAATCACATCAGACAATAATCATGCAAATCCGCTGACGAAAGCTTTTCTCAGCAGTTTGAGCCAAGCGTACATTGTTCGGGTGTAAGACACTCAAGTGACTGGCTATAGGCCAAGTGGGAGATTGTTGGACAATTATGACCCATAGCGTCACTATTTGTACAGATCATGGTGTTGTTGTACAAATTAACTATGTGACAAAGGAGATTGCACTCTTATCATTTGTGATTAGATCACCTAGATGTATAAATGATGGAGGTTCCTATGATTAGTTCCTGGATTGAGAATGATATGAGACAGTATCAGTCCACGAAGGATTAATTCACTAAATATCCCTAGTCAGAGTATTATCGAGATTGAACATCGATAAATGCGTAAAAGACTAGTATTACACTTGTGCGCATTGTGAGAGCACAACGACATAGTTCTCATATATTTGGGTATATGATACTCATGCAAGTGTAATAGAAGGTTGTGTTTTTACGATGTATGGGAACAGAAGCTTCGCTCTGGATAGACCCCCTCAGAATTCCATTGGTAGTATGACTATGTGTCTATGGAAGTCCGAAATCAGGGTAGGTGTATTTGGTCTTAACCTGAGACTTGCACCGCTAATACTTGCGACAATCAATATACTTTGGTTGCGGTCGTCCAGGGCTTTAACAAGTTCCGTGTACGCCTATGCTGGGTATATGTAGAATCGTAGTGTGTTGGGTGTGATGTCAAGATGGAAGTGTCACTCCAGTCATATGGAGATGATGGTCGCGTAGGATACGGTACTAGTACTCTTAAGTACTGCAGTCATCGGGATAAAATGACAAGCTCATGTTTATCCGATTATAGAGACTAGTTACCAGACATTCGACATGTGCTTCGTACGGGGCAGACACAATTCCAGCCCCAGACCTAGCACGTGATCATCCGATACTGGATCGACATACGCAATACTACATATATTACGCCTGATATAGATCCTGTAATCCTATAAGGATATTTCTGGAGAATTGGGTAGGCATGGCGCTTTGCTAGAAGCCAACCTTGTCTTGTAAATCGGTACAAATGTAGTACTAGGTACTTACGTGTTCGGATAGTCCGACGACCGAATTTACTGCCAACATATCCGGAGATCTCATGGGTCGCTTCCCGAAGATTCACCATGACGTATGACACGCACTCTAATTAATCTGGGATTAATTAGAAGAGAGAGAAAATTAATCTGGTATTAATTACGGAGATATTTTATCTGGGATAAAATATCATTTAAAAGAGAGATAACGATTAATTTGGAATTAATCGATAAATTAATATATTCGATATATTAAACGAAATTGGATTTCGACGCGAAATTAAAAATAGATTTTAATTCGGGCGAACGAATTAATTTAGAATTAATTCATAGCGACGTGAATAATAATTATGCTAGGCATGATTATTTAATTAATTAGATTAATTACGTCGCAACGGAAAATTCGTTAATTTGGAATTAGCGAACCCGAGCCCGAGATTATTTGCGAGCGCATTCGCATTTCGATTTCAAGTGCGGCACACAAGTCAAATCAAGCGTCAAATCGCTAGTCGCTTCTGGCGTCACATCATCTGTCAATCAAGTGATAAATGTCTTTCACTTTGAGTGATTGACGCCAGTCACTATTCATTGATTGATGGATTGATGGAGTGATGTGTGTGGTTGGAGCAATTAAGGCTTGACTTTTTGAAAGCCAAATTCATGGTAAATGAATTTGAAATTCACATTTTGCGTATTAGATACACAATTAGAATCAAACCACACAACACTCATCTCTCTTCTCTCTTTTATTCACGTCTAGGGCACTTCTTTCTCTCTTTTTTCACAGCTCACTGCCGTGAGCTAAGGGAAGCTTAGAGTCATGATTTTGTGGAAAAATCGGGAGTGCTAGCACACTACGAAGTCATGCGAAGGTGATAGGGAAGTCCACCCATGAGCTTGGAATCGTTTGACGAAGCTTGGAGCTTGGAGAAAGACCACCATGGCCGAATCTTGGAGAGGGAAACCAGTGGACTGCCGAGCAAAAACAGTGAGCAGAATCAGATTTTTATTCATCGTAGCATCGCTCAACCGATCGATGTGAGTATTCCGCAACTCCCTCGTTGTATCCGCACTTGTTTCATGCTTGTTTAATGATCTTAGGACCTTAGCAAACACCAACAATTGACACCCCAAAATACCCGACCCAGAAAAAGAACAACCCAACACACAGAAATCCTCTACCTAACTACCACTTCGTTCCACCACCCACCTACATGATCAACTCCGGCTTGCCCGAAAGCTTTGTCCTCCAAACTCTCAACCACCCAGTTTATTTCATGGGGATAGGGGATGACAGCAGTGGAGAACCATAGGTCGAGGAAGAAGGTAATGCTATGAATGATGAAGTTGTTCCTCCTAGTTTATTTGATCTTGCATTTTTAATGAAGACATTGATTTTGTGTACTTGTTCGAACCTTTTCTTAATGATAATAAAGATGTTCATTTAATTTACTTGCCTGAGTCTCTTCCTTTCGACCTGCAACATGAGTATATTTCAAAAAAAAATTCAACCCTAGTACTATGATACTCAGCGATGTTTAGAACACGTGGAATCCTCAGAAGAAGCAAGCAAAAAAGACATGATAGCGATTCAGAAATTAGGAAATAGGGCGGTGAAGCTGTCAGATTTAGAAGGGAACGAGTTCACCGAGCCAACCAACATGGATAGAATGAAGCGGTACTTTGCCTGAGCAAGGGAAGACCGAGCAGTCACCAAGGGAATTGGCGGAAGACCTAACCCGACGGGATAGGAAACTCATTCATGCATGCATGCATACACGTAACATATTTGCATTCTCTTTTTGTGGTTGTTTTGTTTTGTATTCACATGAGAGACAGAGAAAATGGCAAAGGCAAGCCAATCAAAATTAGCAACAGTACAGTATCAATTTTGGGTAGGAATCCCAGGGTTGAGGCCCATACCAGTGTTAGTTTCGGGAAGGAATCCCAGGGTCGAGGCCCATATCAGTATCAGTTTCAGAAAGAATCCCAGGGGGTGAAGCCCACATTATCAGCGGTTGAAAGGAAGAATTCCGTGGAGTGAAAAAAAGTTTTTGATGGTTAAGCATATGTTTGGTGATGACATTGTTTGATGTAAGGAGAAACCTTAGAAATGATAAGTGCGAGATGTGCTCTCATCCGATATTCTGAGTGGTTGATCTCGGCTGGACTCACAAGCACTTGATTATGTTGGATAATATGACCCATAACGTCACTATTTGCACAGATCATTGTGTTGCTGTAGAAAGTTAACTATGTAACAAGGAAATTGCACTCTCGTCATTTGTGATTAGATCACCATAGATATATAAATGAAGAGAGGTCCCTATGATTAGTTCCTGGATTGAGATGATATGAGACAGTATCAGTCCACGAAGGATTAATCATTAAATATCCATAGCCGTAGTATTATCGAGACTGGACATCGATAATGCGGAATAGGCTAGTATTGCACTTGTGCGCGTTGTGAGGGCACAACGGCATAGTTCTCATATATAAGTATTGGATACTTGTGCAAGTGCGATAGGAGGTCGTGTTTCACCGATGGTACGGGAAACAGCTTCGCTCTGGATAGACCCTTCGGAATCCCATTGGTATTATGACTAGGTGTCTATGGGAGGCCGAAATCAAGGTAGGTGTGTATAGTCTTAACCTGAGACTTGCATCGCTAATACTTACGACAATCGGTAAACTTTGGTTTTGGTGGTTGGGGGATCTTAACTGGTTCTGTGTTCACCTCTTCTGGGTTTATCAGGAATCGTAGTGTATTGGATGTGATGTCGAGACGGAAGTATCACTCCAGTCATAGTGGAGATGATGTCACGCAGGATACGGTATTAGTGCTCTTAAGTGATGCGCATCCAATCGTGATATTATGACCAGGTCATGAATATCCGATTATAGAGACTAGTTACCAGACATCCGATATGTGTTTCGGACGGGGCAGACACTTATCCAGCCCCAGCCCTAGCACGTGACTATTTGATACTGGGCCGATATGCACAATACATTAGTATACTACGCTTGATATAGATCTTAAATATTCTTAAAAGGATATGTCCGGAGAATTGGGATGACTTGGTGCTTTGCTAGGAGTTGACCTTGTCTCGTAAATCGGTAGAACGTAGTACTTGGTACGTACGT